>DWJK01002402.1:0-14715 GCA_018248815.1 Croniades pieria auraria
TTCTGCGTACTTCTTGGCTGGCGACCGATAATTAAAAACAATAGAAAGTGAAATGTCACAGAATAAACAATTGATGTGGAGGATTCCAAAAGAACGTAGGATTGGAAGTGACCAATAGAGAATATTGTAAACGTTATCAGATAAACAGTGATAGCCTAGTGGTTAAGAATTTAGCCTCTCACTCTGGGGGTGCTGGGTTCAAAGCCGTGGCGCGCACCTCTTTTCAAAGGTGCTTTTTAAGATTAAATGTCACTTGCTAGGTGCTATTAACGGGGAAGGAAAACATCGTGAGAAAATCTGCACACCTTAATATTTAAAAAAAATTTCTAAGGTGTGTGAAGTTTGCCAACCCGCACTTGGCCAGCGTGGCAGACAAATTTTGTTTCATGTCAGTATTTACGGAGTCAGAAGTGTCCCAAACCGGTGTATGAAAAGTGATGGAGGTAGAAACACGTCGTCTTTAAGACTTTGGCATTCTTTGGCAATAATATATTAAAACGATGCAAAAAACACGTTTTAATTGCTAAGTTTGTTCATGTTTAAGCAACTAAATGAAATGTTAACAATTTTTCATTGACTTCCCGAACAAAGACTTGTTCAATAAGACTTATCAGTTCCAATGAGAAATTCCTTAATGAATTTTAAATTCCAGTTAATATTAGTTTCATATCGTAATATATTTAAATTGATGTATGTGTGTTTAACGTTGTGATATTATATTTAATGTCATAATTCGCCATATGCCGGGCGAAGATTCAGACTCCGAGGCACTACTAGAGAAAGTTAAAAAAAAAATTAAAAAGTATAACACAATTAAAAGTAATAGAGAGAAAACAGATTTCTTGAAACCCTAGATTTAATAAACAACATTATTTAAAATTATATCATCATATTTTTCAGCTATTTACTTAAACGCCATCTTGAGTTTTGGAACATAATATAATGTTTTATTTCAATCAACTTTAGATCATAGTTCAATGAAATTACACACATCAGTTACACATTACACACAATTACATTAGATAAATTATGTCACACACGATAGAATGGGTGTCATCATATTATTATAGATTTGTATTAAAGTTAAATAATAACACTTTAGAAAAGAATTCATTTCATTTATTCGCATGTATTAAAAGCTTTAAACACAATGTTTCGGCTCTTATTTTGTTCCCTTAAGTTATGACTTTTTAAATGTGCTGGCCGAAAATAGAAAATAGAAAGCTTCTAGTCAAAAGACAATATTTTTTTTAAAATACTTTATATACACTCTTTGTATACAGAAAAATACAAATACAAATATTTTATTGCAGCAAATACGAGTACACAAATGTTTTACAATTGAAATGAGTCCGCGGTCATATTTAGATATAGTCAGCATGCAAGTATACAATATATAGATTTTGCCCCTGTTCAACATTCTGAGTTTGAATTTTACTAAATCCTTTCTTATTGTTTGCCTAGGCCAGGCAACAAACCAACTCTCCAAGTTCCTTATCACTCCTCCTAAATTTTTACTTTACCACCAAATTACACTTTTATTTCCCTTAAGGGTAGGTAGAGGAGTGTAGCACTCCCACGTTTCACCTGTTATGTTTATCCCGTGGGATAGGGGATCAGACTATTGCCATAGTCCAGGCACCAAATGGTGTATAAAAAACTCAAGGTAAAAAAGTCCGCTCTTCATAATGGTATTATAGACCTGTAGCTGCGTCCGCGATTTCATTGTCGTGGCTTTATTGTATATATTTTAAAGTTTTTTATTTTTTTGCACGGAAACCAAAAACTTTTTAAAATTAAATTATGTCGCTACTCATAACATCAGCTATCTGCCAGTGACAGTTTCGTAGAAATTAGTTCAGCCGTTTCGAAGATTACCCGGAACAAACATACAGACAAAAGTCATAAAAAATGTGTTTTTGTTACGTGTACCGTACATACTTTCACATGCTCTCATTAAAAAGCTATTATTTTGATATTACAAACAGGCATTTCAGTTTTATTTATCATAATCATCATCAGCCTATGCCCGTCCACTGCTGGGCCTGTGTTCTCCAACAGCACGCCACTGAGCTCGACCTTCAGTTCTTCGCGACCAACCGCTGCCAGTCACCGTGTATATCGTCACTGCACCTAGCCTGTCGATATTTAAATTAATTTATATATGTATATTCTCCAAAGTTAAATACATTTATATTTGTCTCATTTTCTAGTTAAATACATTTATATTTGTCTCATTTTCTAGTTACGGCCAGCTACTTTCTGCAAATGGCAGCGGAGCCTGCACTAGCGTGGATTTGTTCTGCGGCATTCTGGATTGTCCGAATTCGTACAATGAAGTCGACAGCGTTTAAAACAAAAAAAATTTTAAACCCTTATATTTAATAATATCTAAATTATATATGTACCGGTTTAACTCACGTACGTTTGTCGCGACGACCTGACTAGTTTCGGACCAGTACGAGGACCTTCTTCATGAGGACACTCTCTGCCGCGACCTCGCTGCAAACGGTGGGAGCTCATAATAAATGTAATGGAATATATATTATCTTTATGTTACATAAAAATATTTCAAATCTGCCATCTTGTAATGCTTTGTGAATAAAACATTCAATAAGTAATTGTCTCGTTTTTTGTAAAACTGTGATAGTCTGGAGGCTTAGGATCCAGCCTCTGATTCCGGAGGTGCTGGGTTCGAATCCGTGGCGCGCACCTCTACAAAAACGTACGTTTTAAGATTAAATATCACTTGCTATAAGAGTGAAGGAGAACATTGTAAGGAAACTTGCACGCGTCAGAGTGTAGCAAAGACAATTCTCTAAGGCGTGTGTGAAGTCTGGCAACACGCACTTGGTCAGCGCGGCAGACTATGGCCTTAACCCTCGCATTCTGAGAGAAGATTCCTGTTCAACAGTAGAATTATAAACGGGTCAAAAAAATATGAGACTAAGAATTAAATTAATGAATTTTTGCGTCTAATACCGTTACAATCATATTTCTCTTTAATTCTGAACAGTTACGACTGAATCACTTTTGTATTTAAACATTATTTTATAGTAAAACGTACTTAGTAAGTAAATCTATTTTATCAATTATATATAAAACAAACATTTCGTTGAAAATCTGCCACATTGGTTAGAACTACTTTCACGTGAAAATAATTCTATTCTAAAAAATTAATTGAACTTTCATCATAATTGGAATGTTCCTGTTGAACTGCATGAAAATCGGCTTAGCAATTCGACCAATATGGTAATAAGCAGACGGATATTTTAATACATTTAATAATAATAATAATATCCTTTATTGTACGCCATTAAAAAAGAAAAAAAAAGAAGAAAAAAAAGAAAACTAAATATGTAAACTAACTAAATAACTTAATTAATTAAATTTAATATCATTATTAATCATTTACTTCTCGAGACCCTTGTATATTAATTGATATTGGTCTCGATGCGCCTGTAACCTTTATTTCAGAATATGTTAAAAGCTTCCTTCTGAGATGTCTATACCAGAAGCGCTGTTTTATTGAAGATATAAACATATGACTGGTATGATATGATATGACATAAATTTGCATAAAAAAATGGCGTAATAAATCCCACATTTCTTATCTGGGTATACATACTTTATTCATATAATGCCTTACGAAACAATAATTGTTATATATTGAATATTTTGTATTAAATGTAACATCACGTCTGTTACCGAAGGGGTAGGCAGAGGAATGTAGTACAATCCCACGCTTCACCAATTACGTTTACGTCCCACCATGGAATAGATGGCGTGTCTATCGCCGCACAACGGGCACGGAAAACACATAATTTTAATAATATTCGTTTTATACCCTTATTATGGCAATATTTATAAAGAAATTACATTTATAATAAATATTTTAAGCTAAGTAAATAAAAAAACAAAAAAAAAATGCTAAGATGTGTGCAGTCTGCCACGCTGGCCAAATGCGGGTTGGCAGACTGTACATACCTTAGAATTTTTTTTTTGCCAGTGCCAACCTGCACTTGGCCAGCGTGGCAGACTATGGCCTTAACCTTCTCATTATGAGAGGAGACCCATATTCCAACAGTGGAATGACAAATAGGTCGACGATTTTAATTTAAACTAAAACAAAGATAATAAATCAAAGTATTTATTGATCTGTACGATATAATTAATAATTATAAAGTTTAATTTGAACGCTCCACAAGCTTATCTCAGGTCTTCTCGCATCTTATTGTCACAGGGAACACAGCACTCAAACCCCACGGGCCCATATAGATTTAAGGTAATGAAAGCGACTGAAAACTAGTTTTATAACGAGACCATAGCCCTGCACCAGTAAGCTGAGCAGCTTCGTTATCCTGTTAAATATTCTAATTTTTATCATGTTGTGTGTTTGTATATTTGTTTTAATGGTATTAATTATTATTATTAATATTATTATATATACATATATTATATTCGAAGGAATATAAAACTTAGTGGCTTTCTTTAGTCCGTTAAATATTTTTTTGTCATGTTAGCTGTGGTTGCACATTTATATTAAAGCTATAAATTGCCATTGCCACGCTATGTCAGCTACGGTGTAGGCAGATAGTATCTAGTATCAAATATTCCTTGCAAACCTGACGTACCTACCCAATGCTTTTTCATTCATTCACGTAACATCACGCCTGTAATGCCCGAAAGTATGCGCAGAGGAGTGTTTTTTCATTGATTAACAAAATGTTTTATCACTGTTACTCCAGCTAGTAGAGTAACGACGTACGCAGTGGCTGGCAGCGGTTAGATGCGAAGAGTTGAAGATCGAGCTCAGTAGCGTGCAGTTGGACAGGCCTGTGTCCAGCAGTGACATCTTTATGATATGTAAGGCTACCGTTTGACCGCGATTCCGGCTAATACAAGGGGCAGATGCGTCCTAAGACGGAGCACGCAGGCCCAGGAAGAGCCTGTTCACCCTCGCTTTGAAGCGTCCTGGGATGTATGTGTCCGGGAGCAGACGCTGGCAGAGTACGTACCAATCTTTGGCCGCCTGAATAACAAATATAATAATATTATTAAAAGCACGTAGGTACATACATTGAACAATAATCGACCCATTAACATTCCACTGTTGGAATATAGGTCTCCTCTCATATTGAGAGGGTTAAGGCCATAGTCTGCCACGCTGGCCAAGTAATCGTTTATCCCGAGGATAAAATAGAAATACAGAATTATTGCACTCCCCAAGATTTAAGGAGAAAGGATAAACCATATTAAGAAAAAATGGGATTTGTTGGCGTAATCAGATTTATTTTTATACGAGACAGTGAGAGCAGCGTTCAAAATTTTCGTAACAAACAAGAGCAGACTCCTGATGGAAGCGATACGGAAAGTGGAGATAAAGGCGGTTGGCCCTTAAATAGATGACCGTTCGTGAGAATTTCCGCGAACCTTAGCACTTTCAAAACGCTAATCCCTTTTGTAAAAGCCCTAAAAGCAATTGCAAATGTGTCTGCTTGGCCCCCAACTAATGGAGCAAGCTCAAGTTCTCCCCAGTTTCCAGGATATCGCACCCAACATTGGGACATAACACGGGTTGATATTATACAAATGAAAGCTACATGTATGATAAATTCTGTAGAAGCACCATCGTGTGATTAGAATAATATCAATCTCTCAATACCTGAGTAGAAATGCATAAAATATTTCTGCATATTATCTTCGGTCTGACTGATTATGTTGAAATACTCAGTACGAAGCCTTTAAGGTTTCTTCCCAGTAGTTCTATTTATCAATTCTGGTATAAAAACAAGAAATTTCTTGGAATCGGTCTCCCAAGAGACCGATTCCAAGAAATTTCCAAGATTTCCAATTTTCCAAGATTCCAAGAAATCACAGGGAAAAAAATCTCGGTTACAGGGATGTTTTACCATTCACACCATACGTGTGTTTCAGACGCTGCGTGCAAATCTCTAAAATCTTAATCTATTATTAATAAGACACTAAGTATGTCCTAATCATCATCCATGAGCTAACCATCAAATGGTTATTTTATTTTAGATATCTGGAACATTTTTTTAAATCATTTCTATAAACATTTCCATTTTTGAATCTTTTAAGCGATCACCAACTCTATATGAATAATTTAACGAACAAACTTGATCGACTTTTCAACCCTTACATACTAAATTTCATTTTACTGATGTTGTGATACTTCTGTACCAAGATTTACGAAGCTTTAATGTTCAAAAGAAGCCCAGCTCCAGTCTGTCGCAAGTGCAGGATTAGCATTACATCGTTCCCCGGGCTCCCCTCTCCGAGTCTCCCCACAAGTGCCACTTGGCCCAGCGCCAGGCGCAGTGATTCGAATTGCATTGTTACTTTCGAGTGTTATCGGGATTTATATTTTTAAACCGATCTTATTCACTGTCAAAAAGCTTGGGAAGGTCGCGTACTTTGATAAATTTACGTTATTCGATTCTCTCATGTTGTGGTCAAAAATTTAATAATTCCCCGTCTCTATAAATAAGTCTTTCTCAGTCAGTTAAGGATAGATAAGAATTTTGACAATATCGTAAGTGCTTCATTATGAAAGCACCTCGATAGTTTGGTTGACAACTATTAATTGGCAGAAACATGTTTGGTAAGTGTAAAATTGATGTCAGGGCTTCTGGAATAAGGACTTTTAGTATAAAAAAGTTCTTTTAAAAAAGTAAGTACATGTCAGTCAAAACGGATCATATCACTTAGTAAGAATGCAGTTTTATTAGTTAATGTTTGCCCAATTCGAAGTTGGTCACAGACTCGTTGCTACTCTGATAACTGACGTGGTCGGTCACCTTTGACATAAAGGTGCATCCGAAACCAAACCTTTCAAACAGGAACACAAGTAGTTGTAACAAATGTCGGTAAAAGTGTGTGTGGGCGTGATGGATTTGAAGATAATGACACTCGAAGATATTGCTTTTTAGTCGTTACTTGGTCACGAAAGTTGGACCGTTTACTAATCGTGGACTCATAGCCAAGCGCGGGGAGAAGATGTAGCTGGATACAAACCTTGGATATCTGCTGCAACAGCTCGTCCTTGGTGGCACGGAACGTCTGGTCCTCCATTGTGGGCTCCGATGGCGGGTTGGGCGATAGCACCTCCACTGTGCTGTAAGAGTTCATCAGCGGTTCCTGCAATGATACAAGGTATGAGGAATACGTTATTATTGGTAATATTTTTTGTTCATTACACGCTAAGTAACGATTTAGTCACAGTTGCGACTAATGGAAAATTCAGATACGTTCTAAGACGAATACCTATGCCTAGGAATAATAATACTAATTTTAAGGTCATTTCGATACCCGGCTGATTCCAAAGTATATGTATGTGCTGATCACAACAATGGGTTCTTACCGAAATTCTTTACACTACAGCTAACCGTTCTATAAACTCTACCATACATACTGTCTTCTGGAGAATATTTTGTGTATTATTTACATACCGCACGTGAGAAGTCAAGAGCATGTGACACCGTAGCGTTAGAGCTTGAATTGCCATAACTATCAACCTATCTTTTTCCTGTATTATAAGGTTTTTTCAATAGCAACAGGTTCGCGTTACACTACAATTTCACCTGATGGTAAACGAGATGAAACCAACTCACCGCGCAGCACGCTTGCCGACGCAGTGCTTATTCACTATTTTCTCAATCCCAAGTTAATATTTTGTGACTGCTACACTATATACCATTTTCTGTTTCCACTATATTGTTTGTATTGCGTATATTAATTGAGTTGCTTCAATTGCTGCCGGGTTACAACATTACAACATAGTTATAGACAATGTCAACATGCTAATCATCAGAAAATACCAAATACAAGGAACTATGTCATGTTCATTGAGATAAGGACTTCATGTTCATGTCGACGTTGCTGACATGTAATCATTCATCATGATGATGAATGATTACATGATGTTGGCGACATGTAATGTGTATCGGTAACGCACCCGCGTATCTACTCTCAGGGGCTGGTGGGACATCGTGGTGCCGGGCCTGTCGACAGATAGCCGGATCTTCTTGAAGGGCGGCGGGTCGGCGGGCGGCGGGTGGTGCGCGGGCGGCGCGGCCGGCGGCAGGTACGTGCCGCCCAGCAGCGACATGCGCGCGCCCGACCGGTACTCGCCCGCCGCGCCGCCGCCGCCGCCCCGCGAGTACCCGCCCTCCCTGGAAACAACCACACCACCATCAGTACAAGCTCACTGCAGCCTATACAAGATGAATGGAAACTTCAATATGGCCTAAATGTAAAATCTGTATACAAATCATATGTTTAGTCGCCACGCTTCGACTTCGGGTTGACGCAATAAACAATCGTTATAATTTTGTGTGTCAAATAGTTAGCAGGTAGTACAGTGAGCTATCACCAATCATGGCAACATTTTTACCACTGTAAAGTCAAATCCAATCCAATACATAAAGAAATTCCTAATGCAGCTCCCCAAACACTTCCCGGTCATTCGTAATATTAACTCTCCCGCATTCAATTAAATTCCATTATACAAAATCCACGAATACATAAATTATTTTTAGGTCGATTCCGTTCCATTATCGTATTGCTCGTCGAAAACAATGTGACATTCAAAAAATGCGAGCACTTCCGGTAGCCATCCCTCGCTCTACATATAAAAAAAAAATCGCCACGTGGCCACCGCCGTATTCACGTCACCGTTTACGTCGCCACAGACTATCATACCAATAGAAATGGCGTAAGCACTGGAGGAAGAGCGTAAAAATTTTAGAAATAGCAAACAAGTATAGAACATCCTCCCGATCTTCAACAGTCACTGTCTACCGTTCATAGATATGTTCTATAATATAGCCATAAGGATCACATTTGAATATAATTTCACGAGATACTAAGCAACATGTAGCATCCGAGAGTTGTCCGAAACAATTCCAAGGCATATGAATGAAGCTAATAGATGAATCGAATTCAAACAAATACGACGCGCAAATTGAAAAATGTTGATTATCGACAACAGTCCAAACAAACTGGACAGCAGTAAAGACAGATATGATGAAACAGTGGAACTGCGTGATTAAGGTAATTCTATTACTATTTAATGGGGATAGGAATGGGTGTAATACTTTGGGAACCGTGGCCCACTGGGATAGGAATGGGTTCATTGTTATTATCACCAAAGTGTGTAAACTAGAATTTCTAGAGATGAAATTGATAACTTGTGTATCTATATCCATTCTATAACTCATACTACAAACTCTTTCGATTTTATTAAAACAAAATGAAATAGGAAAATGAAAATAATTTACGTGTAGCCAAATTTTTAATTATTCTCGTATTTACAGACTTCAAGATAAATCGCTAAAATATAACGACCCTACTTCCATTATCATGCCTAATTGCCATCAATAAAAAAAATTAAATTTAAATGTTGCAACATTTACAATCATAAATATGTTATTAATACGGCGCCACTGAGTCAGTGCTTTCGATTAACAAAAAGTGAAAAAATCTCAAAGGCATGTCTAATCGTTATCCGGTCTGAGGCGTGTCACTCGCGGGGAGGGGGAAGGCCAAGGTTGCCGCGAGCGGGGCCGGCGGTGGAGGGGGGTTGCGGGGGGACGTTTATAACTGTAGCTCGATGCGGTTTATTTTTTATTATTATTCGGCGCTCGCTTCGAACACGTGGGGGCCAACGTGGCGCGCTAAATTCGGGCGCTTCGCACGTACGTGTGTGCGTGCCGTGTAACACGCGCAGTATCCAGTGCTGTGCGTGTGTGCGTGGTACAGCCATTGTTGGCTAGTATCATGGATGCACTTTGTGCATCGAAGGGTTTTTACTTTTGGCACTAGGTCGGAGTTTTAAGTGGGAATTATGGAGCAGAAGGGCGGGAAATTGTCAGTTCAGGAATACTGCAGTAAATTTTGCGTTAATACATACATGAATAACGCTTAATGTGCACTGCGTGAAATACACTGTTTCTTTACTAAGAGTTTTAACATCACGAGACTTATATACACATGGACAACTATCCAGAATACATTTAAAATGTAAGCTCAGCCGGAAATAGAACTCGAAGTATTTAGCATTTTTTAAAACGCTTTAAATCTGCTCAACCAGTACTTGATTATCAAATTGATTATGATATGTAACTTTCCTATTCGTAGAAACGACTCCCAGCCAATAATGAAAAGAGTTGAAGAATATGAAACGAAGGAAACTATCTCAAACCGGACATTTATGCTTGGGTACCACATAAATATATACAAATCCATAGATGACAATGATGATTTTAATGGCAGTACTAGCAGACATACCGATTTGTAAGTTACTTCAGGTAATACAGACTCCGACTGAAAACAGATGGTTATGAGTGAAAATAACAATTCGATATCCCAAAACGACATATAACAGCTCGCCAATATGTACCAATATGTACACACACACATATCACACAAGTCTAAAAGACCGAAAGTGGCAAAAATGTCTCATGAATACCCAGTTCCTCGTCAGGAAACTTTCTATTGCATTCGAATATTCTATTCACTATTATTTAAGCTTCTTAAGTAGATGTAGGTACATCGAAGCAACAGATTTCGATTTTAGTAAACCCTCGAAAGCCACTCGTGCACAGTCATCGTGGGAAGTAATATGTGTCCTAAAACTGAGTACAAAAAACATTCGCTGGACTCCTAAAACACCATGAACGCAACTGTTTCACTTACCAAATTACTGTTTATTCCTCCAAGGTAAAATTCAGGGTTATTTGTGCCCAGTTGAAACAGGTTGAATATTATATTCAGTTGTTCGGTCGAGAATCAAAATCGAGATCGTCTGCACAAGAGACCGACATAATAGCAATGTGCCAGACAGATCGTCATGGTAGTTCCATGAAAGGGAGGTAAGGTCAGCACCAAAAATTAAAACATTCAAGAACATTTTTCGAGCTGTGAAAAGTGCATCAGGCTTTCCCGTTTTCGTTACTTCTGTGGTCCCGACAGTTGTTTTGATCGCGTTCATATTTCTAGAAACTCGCTGAAACAGTTTCATAAATTTCAAAAGACAAATCGTCAACCGACCCGTAATTTAACTAATACACCGAGACGAAACGAGAGATATAATTTAGATCCTGCGCCACTTGCCAGGAGAAATTCAGATAGAGATAAACAAGAGACGAAACCGAGATATATAACAGACGAAACTAAAAGCGACGGAACATCAAAATATATACACACACATACATATGTACAGACAGTCGGCGAAGTATACATAAATACATGGGTACAAACCGACCTGGAGCGGCGCCAACCGGAGCAGTTATGAAAGACGGCCAGAAATAGCGCGGAGACGTGGATATAGCGGGATATAGTGGGATATAGCGAAATGCAGTGGGGCATCCGTTCGTCGACACCAGTCGGCATTTATTTATGGGATGCGCTAGCGTGGACCGGCGGCTTCGGCCGCTGCTCGCGTCCAAGACCTACCACATAACCAAAACGGCAAATGGCAAAACCAAACGGTCTGTTTGAGCTACTGATAAATACTACCCTCCTGTGATCTACAAAACATACAAAACACATTTCGTGTGAACTTCAACATTTGCTATTCCAAAAATTATTTAAATATTTCTGTTCTTTGAACAGGACACAGAAGCGCACACAAACGTCAATCGCCTCTGGCGGTAACGTTACATATCTGTATGTAAATGGGTACTCATTATAATACTCAACAACTGTAGGGGCAAAAACTGGTATTGTTATTACGTTATTATCATAATTCTTGATTCGTGTATGATGAATATTTTTGCCAGTTTTGCCATACTGCGCATTACCTACTTCAAGAGTAGCGTTTTGATCAATAACTCCAGAGGTATTCGTTTGGTCCGTCTGTTGATTGTGAGATTAAAACATCTGCCCATACGCTTGTAACACAGGAAACCCTATTTGGGCTACTGTAGATTATCTTGTGGTTATACGCGCTTTCACCTGGCCGTAGACACGGATGTGGCAGTGCTAAGGTAGGTGGAGTAGCCCCACTTTTTACAACTACTAATTAGAAACTATATATAGATTTTAAATAAATGAACTAGAGTCTAAATGTTGAAATGATATGAGAACTTAGATGTATTGGAAAATATAAAATTGAGAGTACTGAACGCTATGTTGAACATTTTATAAAGCTGGGAATGGCGATAATGAATATAGCGTTTGATGTACCAACGAAAGCGATTATAGACGATGTAAGACTATTATTCACAAGATTAAATGATAATAATGGTTTGTTGCAATGAAATATTCAATTAAAACAAACAGTGCGACAGGAAGACTAGAGAAAATCAAATAAATCGTACTGTTAGCTAACAGATATTTCAGGCTTAACCAATCATCCCCTACACATATGAACGCAACTAAAACAGTTCCAACACATCCATTTCTTGTATCGATCTCAATGAGTCTGAAGAAGAATTCCAAGGCGTTTATGAAGTATAACGTGTAGTTGTCATTAAAATTACATTCAATTTATCAATTTTGCTGAGCTACTCTTCGAAAACGGTATGCGCGTATTAAAAAAGTGATGAATGCAGTAGGATCACGTCATGTGTGCCAGAATAGTATTATTTGACACTGGGTGGCCTCTACCTACCCCGTAAGAGACATGGCGTGATATATAATAATAATAATGATATCTCTAATGTCGACCAAAATTGGATTTGTAAGCGAGCGAAATCAAGCCGATATCGACACGCGAGATAATATCCCACGTGAGCTCATTATCGGACTAAAGTCATACAGCAATATGGCAAATTTTGTTTTTCATTAAAAAAAACACTAAGAAGCTTTCTCTGCCTACATTTCTCTTCCGGCCTACCATAGCCCGAGGGCGCTCGAAGCCGATAATCTACAACCATACATTGTATGACTTCAAAGTGTACATATGTATGAAGCATTTTAAATTAAAAAAAAGTGTACCGCACTTGAAGGACTAAGAGCTGGTGGAGGCAGTGACATCTATGGACAATGGATCATGTGTATATGCGTGTTAATGGAACACACAAAGAACGGATGCGGAAATAAAAGTTGTTATCGATTAAGTAAATTGACGTTCATAAAACAGAATCATAGGATCCACAAGAGAATACCAGATATAGAGCACAAAAAGAAGTCACCTGCAAGCTGAATTGTAGAGCTATGTGTGCTATTCACAGTAAGTACGAAGAGAAATCTGGCTTTACGCTACAACAGTACAACATATCGAAGTTTTCGAGAAGGCTTCAAAAGTAAAAAAACATACTAAGTTTCACCGAATTACGGTCACGGAGTTTCCTATAAAAACAACATATGTGTATCCAAGGCGTGACGTAACAGAGAGCAACTAGCTCAATATACATATATTCCAAATATATACTCGATCCAAGAGATTTGGCCACTCTCTATGATTAAGGCTTGGGTGCCGTTTTTACGCGTCAAACTCGGAGACCTCATAAAACTTTATTGACACTTAGGATACTCTATGATCTTCCTCCATATACATACATACGTACATATATCAAATGGTATCCCTGCGGGCACTTGAGAAACTTTTCTCTCAGTAGATTTCTCTGGCTACTATGTTCGCTGAGATATGAAAAATATTGAGATATGAAAAATATTGACTTCTTGCTTATCTCGATAGCTAATGTAGTTCAAATTTAACCCTTAAGAGACAAAACTTATCTGAAGCTATGTGTAGTAACGATTTGCCCTCTACGTGTCCGTTTTGTATTTAAAAAGGTATGTCTAAGGTAGTTTTAAAAGCAAGCAATCATCATCATCAGTCTACTCCCGTCCACTGTAGGACATAGGCCTCTCCAATAACACGCCGCTGAGCTCAATCTTCCGTTCTTCGAACCCAACCAAAGCAAACCCAAGTATCATAAGCAAGCAAAAGACAAGATATTTCAGATCCCCGGCGACGGGTGCTGGCAACACTGTTCATAACACAATATTTTCTAAGTGGGCGTTCTTCACCGAGCTGCCCGAACTGAGCGAGCGCTGGCTCACGGCGCTACGTACTAACGACAATCTTGTGACAGGAAGAAGAACGAATTACTTACGCGGTCGAAACTACGGCTTATTTCATGTTTACGTATACTTTTCAGCGTTCCACGTGTTCCTGACCAACGCCAGTGACATTTTGCGCCAACTGCTGATCTAACAATCACTTTGTGCACCAATGCTATAAAAGTCCTATCTGGAGCCCTATTTTCGCCTCGTATGTGACTTAATGGATATCATTATATTCCAATCAACAGGACTCCTCACTGTCCTTTACATCTCAATTCCGATCTTCCGCAATCGCTCTAGTGTTTTATGAGCTCTTCGATCTTCCAACCTTATTTCGTTTACATTGTATTTATCTGCAGTTCATGTTACGTTCCATAATGTAATCGAAGTATCACCCATAGCTCGGTTACCTATACCTCGGAGCTCTTGCTAAGCTATTCTGGCCCTCGACGGCGGCACAGAAAACGTTACGTCGTGGGAAACGACTCAAATGAGCTGATTGTTCGTTTTTCATGAAAGTACGTACAGGTGGCATGTTGTGTGTACAGAAGCCCTTACAGACCTGAAGAGGTCGCAGATATAAAACGTATATATATATATATTGTATATTTAAGCAAAATAGTGTTTTCTATTTTAAGATTAGCCAACGTTTTTGTAATGTGGGTTGCAGTACTTTGG
>DWJK01002403.1:0-14713 GCA_018248815.1 Croniades pieria auraria
ATACCAAGCCGATGGAGGATTTTAAAAATTGTATTTGGCTCCATACTTACTTTATGTAATGCAATTACAGCGATTGGGTTCTCTTTATTACCCCACTCCATTTTAATATCACAAAATATTTTACAATATATTGGCGTGAAAATAAGAAAACACTAGGAACAATCGTATAAAAATGACATTCCAAATTCAAATGTAATATTTTGTTTATTTTTAATTGTAACAGTAGATATTTATGGCCAGATTAGTTATAATTATTTAACTTTAGTGTTATATTTTTACTCCTTAGGGCTTCATGATTGTCTATATGTAAATATAAATTAATCCTGAATATTTTTAGAATAGTGTGAAGCCTTTCGGGCTAACCTGAAGCTCTTTCCATGAGCTCTTTTCGATTGTAGTGATTCGTGACGAAGATTCACTCTCTAAATCAATTCTTATAACTAAAAAATAACACGAAACAGTTCTTATTATTTAAAAGTCAGAAAAACATCTAGTTTTCAGGGATGATTTCCAAACGGACGGCGAGACTTGTTACGTTAATACACTCACTGTATTGTAAGGACGTTAGATAAGATTCCAAGCTCATAATATACATTGTATAAGTATTGCATACTAAACTTTAATACGTGTTATGAAAGCAGCAAATTGCAACACCGTAACTAACATATAACAATATGAAACGAATTAAATAAAGAATAATAAGTTGACAATTGTAGGGTGACACGAACTTAGAGTAAAAAATAAGCAAATTAGTTCGATAAGTCGAGTTCAGTGACCAAAGATCTACTTTCTGTTGTATATTATCTACAATTTGCCGACAGTCTACAAAGATAGAGCGCTTTGCAGATAAACACAGATACATAATAATCCACTAGCCGTTACCCGCGGTTAGATTTGCGCGGCAACCTAAGTTTGCCGGTGATTCAAAACGGGACAAAAGATTTAAATTAATCTTTTGTCCCTTTTCGATTCTCCTCCAAGATACTACTGAGAATTAAATACCGCAAACGATCAATCCACTAAAGAGATATCTAGTAAGCTAAAATACGTCATGATGTCATATTCCATAAAGTATTTTTAATTTAGTAAAAGAGTTAATTGAACGTGTATTTTATACATTTTCAGTTATAATAGAGAGGTAACATTCCACTATTCCATTATTGCTCTATATTGGCACACCGTGAGTTCCGTGAGTGATTTGAGTATGCGACATCGTCAACCGTATTTTGAATCTACTTCTAGAGTAAAATGAGCTTGATAAGTTTGACCGAAAAACAGCGCAGTAAGAAATTTTAACATTATTTAATTAAAAGTTGTGTATTGCAATAAAAATATGAAAAAATGTTAAAAATAGAAAACTAAAAATAGCGCGCTTGTTGGCGCTGAGGGCTGTCAGGAGGGCAGTAAAGAGTGATAACATTGATAAGAAGTTAAGCTTTAATTTTGAAAAAAAATAAGGTTAATATGACAGATTAATTCGATCATAAAATGAAGTTATTCCGGGGGCGCTACAAAATTATTGTCAAAACGGGCAGTAGAACAAATAAGATTGAAAATGTGTTTTAGTTCAAAATGAATTTAAATAACTATTTCGAAATATCTTACATTTTCTTTGACCAAACATGAGACTGCTTGCGCAAATAAATTATGTACTAAAATTTCATCATAATCCTTAATATCCAATTGGAACATACCTAATAATAATAATATTTTGATATTTCAAAATAGTTTTTGACGAACAACGGGCATTTCGTGGCATAGGTACTTAAAAATATGATATAATTAATAATGTAAACAGTGACTCTTCTACATAAAGTTTTTAAGATCAATAACCACATTATCGGCGTCTCTTGAATTACAAAGTAAACAGTGAATGTATTTGGTTTATTTTGAACGCAACGTATTTAATCTAGCGATGACAGATGGGAGAACAAGACGCTTTAATCATTTATGGAAAATACCTTTATGACATACAAAATACAAATCATAAAGAAAATGTATATTGAGAGTTGACCATTTTAATATGTGTGTTAAGAAAAATAGGCCTTAAAAATTGTTTTTATTTAAAGATACGAGTAAAAACATGCTTTCGCATAGTCTAATTTAATTTTACAGTTCCGTGTATAACAGAATAATGAATTACATCCTTAAATTCATCACATAATATGTTTACGCTACTAATCTTTTAATAATTTTCATTAAAAAGAGCCCTGCAATCGACTGAAAAAAAAGCTAAGTGCGTAAATATATTTAGTTATTGGCGATTCTTCAGACTTATTCCACTACACGTATTATTGAACAGAACACGGGCTATAATTGTTGGGAAATTCGAAACGATTTTGTCATCTACATTAATTTATATTGTGCTAAACCTACTTGCGCGTAATGATAAATGTCAGTAGGCCATTTTATGACGATTCGTTTCAGCGGTGTAATGCAATCTTCAGCGTAAGAATCGTTCTGAACATTGGCCCATGTTCAATCAGTTGAGTCGCCGGCCTTTGCGGTATTTGGTTTAAATTAGCAGCTCTAGACACTTGCTGCATTGTTAGGGCATAAGCGGTAAGAGTTTGGTTTATGGAAGATCGTATACCGAACAATGACGTAGAACTATTTATTGTTATTTCGTTCAGTCCTAGCTTCATTACATGTTCATAGTAGCTGGTCTTTCAAAGATTTGTAACGCCGTCAAACACAGTCATCAAAGTCTCAAAAACGCTAGCGTTCAGAAAATAGTTCAGAAAGTGCGAAATCGTAATTATTCTATGACTATTACAGCATTATATGACTTACAGACTATTCTATGATATATAACTATTATAATAGTCATAGAATCATTACGATTTCAAACTTTCTGAATTGTTTTCTGAAAGAAAGGCAATGTTTTTGAGATATTACACTGACTGACTTAGGCTTAAGGTTTTGATAAAATTTATTATAGGTGGAACTTGATTAAGATTATTAAAAGATACTATATTATCAAATATTAAGTGTTTATTGATAAAAACATTCTATATAGCTCTTTCGTTGGCAGTATGAAAAGTCAGTTAAATTTAGCAGGTTTATCGTAGTGCGAAACATTTCCGAGTGCGTCCATGACGTGTGACCGGCCGGCCCGTACAACGTTCAGTACTGATTCTGTGATCGGGCGTTACGCGCGCAAAGTTGCGAAAATATGGCGCGAAAATTGCTTTTACGTCAAATAAAAGACCTCAAATCGATGAGCAGACTCTCGATGAGTGCGTTTTTGAATAAAAATGACGAATTCCTAATAAAATCGCCTTTGGAGGACATTGTTATGCCAAATGGAAGGTTTTTGGATAGACTGTGGGCGGAAGCATCGCATTTCACCAACCATGTCGCTCTTGTAAGTTTTATGCTTTTGTTCATGTAAAGTCTGTATATAAAAAAATCATAAAATATATATTGTCCCTACATAATTCTATGTACTTTAAAATGTTTTGCTATTTTAAAATAAAAATTTTTATTCGTCAGAATTTTAACGTACGCAACTTTTTCGTACAATGTAGATCTAGTTATATCTTGAAATATAATAAGTAACTCTGGAGTTAAACGATGTTGTTAATCATAAAAACACCTCAGACACTGTTTACACAACTATCATGCGTTAATTAGATTATAAGATAAAGAGTAAGATTGAGAGATAATGATTAAAAGATAACATGTAATTTGAGATGGATTTTGCTAAAGAAAAATATATCAATGTGGTGTGAAGAAACAAATTCGTTACAATTATTCTAGAGGTTGATTGCTTAGTGGTTTAGATATCAGGCCCCCGTTCCCGGGATCGTAGGGCCAATATCCGATATATGCCTTTAGAAAGTTATGCATGTTCGAAAGTTTAAATATCACTCTAACAGTGAAAAAAAACATTGTAAGGAAACCTGTATGCTTTAGAGTGTTCCGTAATATTCTCTAAGGTATTTGATGTTTGCCAACCTGCACTGGCTAGTATGGACTCTAGAACCTTAGCCCATTATATTTTGAGAGTCGACTTATGTCTACCTATTGATCGATAAAATGGATCAAGGAAACATTAGGGATAAACTTAAAATATTTCGTCGGTTGCGTCGTTTGCGAAACTGTACAGTTCCGTATATGTCCTCTTCAGACTGTACAGTATACATCTCCGGTCCTATTAACTGCATGGTAAAGGAATACCAGTTAATTGCGACCTACCATTGTCATGCAGAAGGAACAATGTAGGATACAACAGAGAACCTTGTAAAACACTTACATTAAAAACTTAGTATTATTAACACGTCTATTATCAGTGACCTTGAACGTATCACCGAGAAGCCTGCTAAATAATTGTACAGCTCTCGAGAAAACAATTAAATTAGCAGATGCGGTGTTTAACCATAGGGAAAGTTTAAAAAATATGATTATATTAACTATTGTATCTTTCTACCATTTTTACGGGAAGACTTAATTCAATGGATTCCTACGCTTACAATGTAACTTGCAGTTGGTGCAAGTTACGTAAAAGGGAAGTGAAACTGTTTACGCTCGTACCAGCTGATAATATTTCATGACAAGCTTAAAAATAAAACTACCGGTATTGCCATATGGAACTGTTAAGATTGAAAAATAAATTATCGAGTGCTTATTTACATTTTTAATGTAGGTGCTGTTGCCTTCATTTTTGTTTTAATAAATGTTTTAGGATGTGTTCAAAATGCGAAAAAAAGAAATAAGCGTTGAGGTGGGAAAGTAGTACGGTAGTTCTTAATGACTATTTATAGAAAATGTTCGTTTAGAAAAACAAAATTTCATTTACGTTTAAAGACAGCGTCTGGTAGTCATCACCAACTATCGCATTACAGTGTGTTCTGTCTGAAAAACATACGGAACTGGAAAAAAACATAGCAATAGATGTTGTGAACAAAAGTCATTATTACAACTTTAATCTTGTATATATGTATAATAAATATGTTTTTAAAAAGAAATTATAGAGACATTATCGGTATGGAAGGTCCAATTAAATGACCATTTATTTTAGGTATACGTTTTAAGGTACATTTTTAGATGAACTTCGTTAATCAGTGATGATTGTAATGTACAGAGAAATGGAAGGTAATGATTAAGGATGTATTTTTGTTCGTTCGTCTTTGACACGCGTCCTTGCAATACCTTTTGGCTCAATATTTGTAATGAAACGATAGTAGGCATTACATTTCGGTTTTTTTTAAATTGGATATAATTGTCTGTGATCTTTGTGCGGTCTTTGTAACCGCTGAAAATTCAAGTTTCTGTCATAATTTGACGTTTACGCTATGAATTTGACGTTTATGAACATAGAGATATTATATATAGAGTAAGGGAGACATACGGCTGCGTGTAAGCGGCAAAGTCCGACGGTTAGAAACAGAGAAACGATTGCAATATCCTATCTCTATTTCTCTCTATCTCACTACTGACGCTGACGCATGACTCATGTTGGCGCTACCTGTGCGTGAGTAGAAAGAGACAGAGAGACAGATAGCCTCATTTGCTTTCTCTTTTTTTTCGATGGACACATTTTAGGCTGGCTCTCCTAATCTACGTATAATTCATCTATGTTCATGAAGCAAATGAAACCACAGGTAAAAATTTAAATAGCCGTTCATCTAATAAATCAACCTAGACTAGATATATTTTACATACAAGGCTATTTGCAATGTTAATTTGCTTTATCAGAACAGAACAATCTCATTTTATAATGATAATAATTTTATTGTTTTCCAAAAAGTATTTATTAGAAGTTCTGGAAAGCGATGATTTTATTGCAGTATTTTTTGTTATGGGCAATTATTGTGGTTAATTTTCCGTAAATACACTAATTACTCTGTTTATCTACTGTTTGTACTGTGATTAATTTAAATGGTTTAATTAAATGTTGCTAATTAAAAAGTTTATTGAAAGAAATTAACTTAATATCACGCCTTTAATCTCTTAACAGGTAGGTAGAGGAGTGCAGTACAGTCTCACGTTTTACCAGTGACGTTCACGTTCCACTATGGCATAGGTGGTGAGCCTTTGAGTCCCTACTAAATATTTTAAGATTGAAAAATCTAATAGTACCCGACCCGGGAGTGGAACCCAAGCCTCCCGATCGGTAGGTCAAAAGTAAAGTCAGTCGAGACAGTCAAAAGTAAACAATATTGCATAATTGTTTTTTTATAGAGTGGTTCAGTTTTTTAATTACCAATTACTATAAAAAGCATAAACCTAAATGTTGTTCTAGAATGTACAGAATATTTAAAAACAGAAAATGGAACGTGCTTAACCACGTTTGACAAATTTAAACCCACTCACATTTAACGATTATTCAATTTAAATGACGAATTATACCGCAGCAATGCTTATTATTATTTATTAAAGAATTCACGGTTCATTTCGCATGTTTAATTAAAGTAATTTAGCTTGTTTTATTAAAGGACAAGGCGATGTATTTTTCTACGCTAAATTACTGCGAGTGGAGCATGTCTTGCAAAATATCACAACAAATCGCTGACTTCATTATTTCTATAAATTTGTTTAATGTTTCTCAAATATTATACAAGGATTTTAAGTATTATCTACAACGATTAAAAAATCCATGTGAGTATGTACCTACATATGTATGTCGCTCATTGGCTACTAGAATGTAATATGTCAAAAACACTATCTTTCAGAAAACAGTTCAGAAAGGTTTGTCAGTTTAGTAATCATTCTGTGGTCTCCTCCTCTGCCTATCTCTTCAGGGATCATATCACAATATCACGCCTGTAATCCCCAAAGAGACAGCTAGAGAAGTTTATCAGACGTTTGGTTATTATAGCACAGACTCTGCTTAGTTTAGTGTCAGAAGGCCGTGTGTGGACATGTCCCAAGATTTTTTCATTATTTTTGGTGTCTAGTTTCTACAAAACTATGAATGTCATATTAAAATTTGGAGGTTATTTTAAATATAGTCACATGACATATTAGAACGATGTTGATTACGGAGATTTCGATGCTAGAACAAAAATTTATAGATGTCAATTAAAATACACATTTGGGTCCCCCAAATACCTTCGCTCGATTGGTGATTGGTGATTCACAATAGTGCGAGCGACTACAATTTTTAGGTCAAGGATATTCGACTACAAACTTACTTCCTAATAAGATTGTTTGTGCTTTATTAATTGACTGGCGCCTCAAAATCACTTTTTAATTATGACGTCACTAGCATATTGAAATCTTATTGCCTTTGCCAATTCAATTTAAAGTCCAAAGATCGATTATTTCGCTTTTAATATCAACTAAATATTTTTCTCTAAATTAAACGAGCTTATTTCTTATGGCTGTTGTTTTTACTTAATACTCATTAAAATATTTTGTTCGTAATTTCAAACTTTAAAATAACGAAAGATTTTTTATTCATATTTGCGATTAAAATGACCTGACAAAATGGATTTTTTTTCTTTTAGGTAGTGACCCGTAACGTTTCTTTTTATCGCTTAAAAGATATATAAAAAAAAGATAAATGTTAGATGACATATAACTTAAAAAAAACACTAAAATAATGTTGGTTCTACAATGAAATGACAGTCACCAGCCATTGTATTAGTTTTTGAAAACCAAGAGTGCATAATAAAAAATCTACGACTTTTGTGATTGTGTTTTGGTTGGTTTCTTAATATTTAATTAGTTTATTATAAAATCATAATTAATCATATTAATAATCATAATGAAAGATTACGTCAAAGAGAGTCTCCATTAATTTTAATTTTAATGGTCCATCTATTTAATGTTCTCGCTATTATCTTTCTGCTGCTTTAACTAATGCCGATAGTAACAAACAAACCAACGATTAACTGTGGGTAACAATGTCGAAGCTCACTGATGAAGAAATGGTCTCTTAGCAAAGTAATTACCAAAAAAAAACTTAAAAAGAATTTATCAATATAATGCATTTCGTCAGCACTTTAATATCACCGCGTTTCACTCGTATCTGTCTGAAGCGTTGCCGCTATCAGCTTTCAATAATATATACAATGTAGCAAAAACGCTCAACTGAGTACGTTGCGAAGTATACAGTCAAATCAATGTGCAAAAAGTAATAATATTATCTCAATTTCTAAAAAAAAGAAGGATTCAGGAGACCTAACAAAAACTTCGAATAGCTATGAAAAAAGCTACACTATCACGAAAAAAAAAACACATATGTTTAAGTCGGTACATAGTTTAATCATGTACATACAATCAAGCTATGTATGTAGCTACATGTACATAATTATGTATTAAAATTATTACGTCACCGTTATGTGAAAAGCTTACTACACTGGAAGTTATTTAGACAACAGCTAAAACTTAACATCATCATGGGAGTGCGCTACACCGCTCTGCTTACCCCTTCGAGAAATATCGGCCCGGCATGACGATAAATCATAAATTCTATTACATATCGTGTTATGATAAACTAAGTGACTTCATTTATATATATATGCATAGATAAGTTTGAGTTAACGAAAAAAATTGACAGTTTATAGATATACATAAATATTGATAAACGGTAATGAGCCTAATAAGACCCATATCCGCGTTGCATGTAGTGCTCATAATCTTTTTGATTAGATTAGACTAAATTAGGTACGCAATGCGGGGGTTAAGTCCCCCGGACACATTTACAGATTAATGTACTAATATTTCACCTTGGTTTTATGAACACTAATCCATTGACACGTGTAGATTTAGGTATCTACGAATCTGAGTGACGAAATTGTTTTCCTTACGCCTATAATCTGTTCAGGAGTACCACAGTGATAGAATTCTCGTAATTATCACAGTTAACCTTGCAAATTTTCCATGACTTGCAATACACTGACACTACATCTGACTGACTGACCAGTTAACAATTAACAGTTAATCGATTGCAAGCCATTTAAACGGTTTTTATCTCCTCGTTATAACAAGCCGTTTAACGTGACAATGTTTCAGTGATGATAGATCATGACAGTAATAGACACGATAAGTTCCAACATACAAAAAATTATATATACCCTAATCAGATTAAAAACTATCGTTGATAAAAACTATATCGCGGCGAATTATAAATAAGAATCAATAATTAATCATATATCATCATTCACTGCCTCGTCGGTCCAGCGGTTGCAAGCGCGACTGCCGATCGGGAGGTCCTAGGTTCAAATCCCGGGTCGGGTACTATTGGATTTTTCTAATTTAAAATTTCTAATAGTGACTCGGAGTCTGGATGTTGCCCGGCGTATGACAATAGGCTCACCACCTATTCCATGGGACCTAAAACGTAACCGGCGAAACGTGGGAGTGTACTACACTCCTCTGCCTACCCCTTCGGGGATTATAGGCGTGACGTTACGTTTTAACATAATTTATTTCATTCTTTTATTGATTACGTTCGTCATTGGTTCATTTATAGTATTAAATGTCTATGAAAAAAATTATTAACGTTACAATTAGGAAAAACAGTTTATAATAGTGGTAAAACGATAAGCACGCGTGGAATGGAATCTTTAAAGACCGACTTTATCTTATTATGCCAAGTGTGTAATGAGCTTAACTAACACAACGTAAGGGGTATAATACTTCATAGATCGTATTTTAGTAAAGTTATACATATATAAGTATTTTTAAAGTTTATATGTAAAAAAAACAAATGTTTCTTAGGTGTGTGAAGTCCGCCAACCCGCACTTGGCCAGCGTGGAGGACTACGGCCTTAACCCTCTCAGTATGGGAGGAGACTCATATTCCAACAGTGGAATGGTAATGGGTCGTTTAAAAAAAAAAAAAAAATTAATAAACTCATGTAGGAAACGCTGTATCTGCTTACGATGTTACCATATCCTTAAATTGTCGACCCGTGACGAGCAATACTAATTAATATTATCCTGAGAGTTAAGGAGCTACGTTTGGTAATATCGCGAAAGAACATTAAACAATTGTATGAAGAATGCAGTGACATCTACGGAGCTCATAGCTTAATGTACGATAGAAAGAATCTACTATTTCACTTACACTTAAATTATGATTAAAGATGTACCGGTTTAACTCACGTACGTTTTTCGGGATGGCCCGACCAGCGGGGAAGGACTGCGTACAGGTCGGAAACTAGTCGGGCCATCCCGAAAAACGTCCGTGAGGTAAGCCGGTACATTTCTAATAATTAACATAACTCACAAAACATTTAATAGTAAAATACACAAAAATTACTTTATTACTTACTTTTATTGTTTGCACCGCATAAGGCATATTACAATTTATATAGACGATTAATGTGAACAATGGGCCGGCTTATCGCTTAAAAACGATTTGTTCCAAACGACCTTCGGTTACTTGCTCGACATCAAGCTGTAATGGAAAATACCTATTGGCATTTTACATGTACATATTTGAAAAATTGTTAGAATGTGAGCGAATTCAAAATTGTTTCTGCCCCGAAACACTGATTTTCGTTCGTGAAATCCTCCATATTTATTTCCCGTTGAGAAAATGCAAGTGGACCATTTTTCCGCGTCACCGAGCAAATAGCTGTGGGGGACGAGTCGAATCTCGGAGTGTTTCTGTTCGTGCTGTAGCGGGTAGTGTAGCTATGTTTGGTAAATACTCCGTTCGTTTACTTTTTAAATTCATCAGTTACTTTTGTTCTTTGAGTCAGTAAGTATACAATATACTCGAGTTTATAACATGTTTAGTTTAAATAATATAATATACTCGTACTCTCCAGTACGACGCGTAAACAATATCATAACCTCAGCACCGGTGTATGTATAAGTATTTTCGTTACGGACGAATATAGTGTCATGATATTGGACATAAAATAAATAAAACAATGTATAAACAAAGATATCGCACGACAAATTAAAAAACGAAAATTTTTAGTCACTGGCGAGTATAGGGTCATAATAATGGTCAGCGTAAGTTTTACACTGGGCAAAATGTTCGCAGTGAACCAAATACACATTTTACGTTAGTTTTAGTTTCAACTGTACAAAACATTATTTTTAATGTAGATACGTAATTTCACGCCTGTAATCCCCGAAGGGGTAGGCTGAGGGGTGTATTATACCCACCACGTTTCACCAGTTACTCCGAGTCACTACTAGAAATACTTAATTATAAACATCCAATAGTATCCGACCAGGGATTTCAACCCAGGAACTACCGATCGGCAATCGCGCTTGCAACCACTAGACTAACGAAGCAGTCATGAATAAATAATATAAATATTATACTCATTTTTTTATTAAGGATAATTGTTCAACATTTCTTTTATACTTATGTTCTTGGGAATTCATGAAACTCGATCAAAGAATAAAACGGATATCTATGTAGGTTGTCGATATTATAAGGCTAATTTGTCAGACCAATCGAAATGTATTTCAGCATTCATTAACTAACATTTAAGTCAAACATACGAATATACGAATACAAGAGTTAACATTTAGAAGCAACGGAAATGTTTTATGACTAATATTATATGGAACTTCAGTATGTTTACTATAAATAATAGATAACCGTGGTTTTAATGAACAAAAATCAATCAAATCAATGAAGCAATCAATCCTGAATAAGGGTTTATGAAAGTGCTGGATTCAATATCCGATCTATCGACCTACTATATACTGTTCAGCTAAAATTCAAATCCATATCCAAAATCATATTCCGAATATATTGATAACTAGCTGTGCCCGCGACTTCGTCCGTGTGGAATTTAACAAAACAGTTATTGTTCAGTTCGCAGACTTATTAATTCAGTATTTCGCGTATAGAAATATCTAATCTAATCTATGCTCATTTTAATGAAATTATTCTACTTTGTGAATCGATATTTTGTTTTTGTACATATTTCTCAATTTAGTTCTTAATTTCTAAAATTTAAAAAAATGTTATTTTGGTATATACACTGTGTATACATACATACATACGCATTTAGTAAAACGCGGTTATTTTAATATTACAAACAGACACTCTAATTTTATTTATTTGTATAGATATAATTTGCAACATACATATATTACACATAATATATCAAAGAAAATCTTTTAATGGGACATATATATGTATATACATACTTTAAAACAAAACTTACTAAAAACATTTACGTGACGTCTAAAATATCGGATAACCAGAGTAACATCGTATATTCAACAGCAGCGACGCCCCTAATGGCTCAATTCAGCACACTACATTAGATATTCGCTTTATGTGAGACGATAATGACTGGACTATCTGATGCGGCGGTAAAATGTTACTCGGCTGGTACCAGGGCCGCTTCCGATCCTTTCACTGATATTAATTTTTTATGTTTAAAAAGTAATTTTCCCACGAAGTTTACAACCGACGCGCACTTATTGTGACAGTTTTTATGGAGGTGCAGTTAATCCTCGTTGCGGATGGCACGCGCTCGCAACATCTGTTCCGATACTAACTTACATGAGCCATTATCTAGCATGATAATAATCTTTGTTGGAGGCTGTAGCGAAAAAACTATAAGACTAACAGACACGGGACTAGTGTGTTTGTATTTTATTTAATAGTAATAAAATTCTGTAAAGTATTTGTAAATAATATAATAATATATGAATTCTAAGATGCGCAGATCTCCTCACGATGTTTTCCTTTACCGTTAGTAAGTGATATTTAAACTTAAAAGGTACTTTTGTAGAAAGAATCGCGCCTACCACAAGCCTATCATTTGTATATTGCGAATTCTACATAGTATTATGAAAATAATACAATACTATATAGAATTTTTACCATATCATCACGGCAGATTTCTTAGGGGTAGACGGGTACGTGTAGAGGGGTATACAGATGTGCTTCAACAATTATATATTTTTCCATACATTATGATTTCGACCCAATCCTTCGTGAATGGTAATAATTATATTTATTTCTAGATATGTGTATTAATTAATGACAGCTGTGGACTTTTATTGGAAAACAATTTAATATATTAAAGTTTAATAATTAAGTCATTCCAGTCTGATTTACAAATTCTACAGACAAGCAATTAACGCAATTAATAAAAACATACTTGTGCAAGTCTCATATATAAGTCAAATTTAATATGGTCTAGCATTTTATTATTGGAATATGAAAAGACAAAAACCTAATTAAATAAGTACCCTAATAAGTGTTAAAATGTAACGTATTATTATTAATAGATTTATAATAATTATTATTATTTGTGTCAGCATTAACATAATACGGGACGTGTTTCCGAGAACATTAAATACGACGTTAATTTTCAACTGTTTTCGAACAAGGATAAGGAGATACGAGGTTGTCATTGTTTCGGCGTGTTTTGGTAATGTCGATGTTACAATGTCAGATTAAATTTTGGACAAACAAGGGGTTTTGCGACGCAGCTGTACGAGTTAAACTAATTTCATCTCGGCACGACAAGGGTATTAGTTGGGTTGGGACCCTTTTTATAAGCCAGGTCTCTAGCATATGCTGGCTTACGAATGCGACGTGAGCATAGTTATACACAATTATTGTAATGTGTAACATCTCTACAATTTATTTTTATTTGCATATATAACTATCCATTATTTTCATACTCTACCATTTATATTTATTTGCATATATAACTATTATCAAATATTTTCATACTCTACCATTTATATTTATTTTCATATATGACTATTATCAATTATTTTCATACTCTACCATTTATTTTTATTTTTATATGTCACACAAGTTGGCAATAGACTCACTCTCTATCCCATAGGACGTAACATAACTGGTGAAACGTGGGAGTGTACTTCACTCCTATTCCTACTCCTTTGGTGATATGCAGGCATATTGTTACGTCATAAAATTCGTAGTGCGATGGCTGAGGCGGTTATAGGTCTTACAGGCTCTATAAAATTGAGCAAGCTGAGAGCGCTCAGTACAGAATAGATTACTGTTAGATAGAATTTTTTCATGTTTCTACATGTTTTCAGCGGTTTTTCTCAACTACGTATTTCAGTACCTATAAACCTTTTACGACGTACTCTTGGACACAAATTTCCAAATGCAAGAGACTTGGAAGATTTACTAAGTGTATTGTTACGTAATTGTTCAACCTTGTCAGAAGTTTCGGAGCTGCTAAAAATATGACACAGAGTTGGTAAGTCTAATGTATCATCAGCAGTAGGAAGTAAAACCTTATATTTAACATTATAAAAGAAATATATATAGTTGGAGATACGATTATAATGGACGTAAAAGAGGCGAAAGAAGTTTTTCAAAACTGCAGCCGGTGAAAATCGTCTGTCTCTGTCTATCTCCGTATGAAATAGATATTAAAAGATTTCATAGCATAAAAGTCATGTTCGCCGTTGATATAATCTAATCAGTTAAGTATGGCCATCTGCAAAGCTACTTATCTTAATTAGAATCGCATCTGCGCCTGCATGTGTAGCTTGTGAGAGTACACATTTTAAACGTAACTACCAGAAATTTCAACTAGAAAATATAAGTTAGAAAAATTCAACAATATCCGACACGAGATTTGAAACCATGACCTTCCGATCGGCAGTCGCCCTTGCAATCATGTACCAACGAGGCAATGACAACGAGGCAATATTTTAAAGTAAGTAATAAACACAATTGAAAAATGAAGTAACATCACGCCTGTAATCCCCGAAGGGGTAGGCAGAGGAGCGCAGTACACTCCCACGTTTCACCAGTTACGTATACGTACCACGGAATAGC
>DWJK01002404.1:0-14713 GCA_018248815.1 Croniades pieria auraria
CGTAACTGGTGAAACGTGGGAGTATACTACACTCCTCTGCCTACCCCTTCGGGGATTACAGGCGTGATGTTACGTTATATTTAAGATAGGTTATAGGTACTATATTCATATTTTAAAATTTGGGGTACTGGCATTATTTCAATTGCTTCTACATACATATATCACTGAAATTTTTCTTAGCAGTTAAATTCTGTTCACATTATTATTCTTACCCTTTCTTGCCGTTTATATACAAATTTAGTAGAGAATGAATGAACAGATATCCGGTTATGACTTATTAATACAGTGCGACCTCGTTAATTATTCCATTGTGGGACGTAAATGTAACCGGTGAAACGTGGGAGTGTCCCACACTCCTGTACCTACCCTTTCGGGGATTGTAAGCGTGATGTTACGTTTACAACCTCGTCAATAATGCAAGTACTACCCTACCTGCCTCCGTCCTGTTAATCCCCAAAGATTTAACTTGAAAATTCACAACGATAAAATTTCGGTCAAATACAAGTGATATCGGTTTCCCCCATCATTTGACTTCGCTGAATTAAAGGTATTACGCACTTACCAAAAGTCTCCATTAGAGTATTTACGCTCATGATGATAAGATAAGCTGAGAGCGTGGAATTATTCGTGTAGAAACACAATGAATAAAATATATTAAGTTATGTTACTGTAAATTCGAGTTACTATGGAGTTGCGTCGATAAGGGCGGGCCTTAAATAAATTACTTACGAAGGTCGGGTAAATGTTACAAGGGATAATTTAGACTAGTTAATCTTTCATTTGTTTGTGACTGAAATACACCCCGAAGTCACTTAGTTTAAAGAGATATTGCTATTCCTAAGACTGTCAGTGATCCATGTTAAGGAATCATAAATTCGAAAATTATAAAAAAAACAAATAAACAAGCAAATGATGAGGAAACACTCGAAGCAAAATAACGCTTCCGAAGCGAAATGAAGCATCTTTTTATATGTTCACACTGAAATACCCATGTCATGGGTATCACAGACACAGGCAATATTATAAGCAATTTGATATATATTCATATAAAATAATGATAAATATTAATCGACCCATTTATCATTCCACTGTTGGAATATGGGTCTTCTCTCATATTGTGAGGGTTATTTTCCTTCACCGTTAGCAAGTGATATTTAAATTTTAAAACGCGATTTTGTAAAGAGGTGCGCGCCATGGATTTGAACCCAGCAACCCAGCAGTGAGAGGTTGAATTCTTATCCACTAGGCTATCACCTCTATATTTCTATATTCATATAAAGAACATTTAATTAATTTTGTTTGACAGATTTGTTTGCAGCGTAAAATTACTGCTTCACAACATTTCTCGCATTGTTGTGTCGTACAGGTCCGAAACTAGTCGAGCCAGCCCGAAAAACGCACGTGAGTTTAGCCGCTACCTTTTTAATTACACCTACTAAATTTAGACAACAAAGTAGATGGCGCTGTGTTTCGATTTCTAAGCATTTCTGTTCGGATTTTTGTGCGGAATTTCATTAAAATCGGTCCAATAGTTTCGGAGATTAGCCCGGAAAAAATCGTGCCTCGAGATTTTGTATATAAAGATTAACGTTTACTGTCATATAAATTTACCTCATGCATAAGTCTCAGCAACACGTGGCCGGTTATGCTAGTGTGACATGAAATAAATACTAGCTTATATGCTTGTCCTTTTAACATAGCACCATCTATAGGATACTCACTCAATCCAGCTGACTAAATTACCTTACACCGCCATCTGTTAGAATCTTACGGCACTAACAGATAACAAACTCAATCCGCAATAAAAAATAAATATCTATAAATTGAGATATAATCTATCCTACCTTTCAAGTTGGATTAAACTGCACATTGTGTGCAAAACTTGATTAAAGTCGGTTCGGTATTTTAGAAGTCCATCCCGGACAAATAACGTGACACGTAATTTATATATATAGACAAATAAAAAAAATAAAAATAAAGATATTTCAAAATTATATAAGTATTTGACAGCATAATCTCCGTAGCTTTCGTGTGTCAATGAAAAAATTCAGAACCCACAGGGGTTTCGGCAAATTGTTTCACGCTGCAGCCCATGCAATAAGTATATTGCACCGATTGAAGGCACTGTTACAGAATGTTAAAGCATATCAAGTATACAAAAGCTTCGGAAATAAACTTATGTTGGGTTGAAAGGTTAAGGTACCGACACGAATGACTTAAAGTTGATTGCACTTAAACATTTATAATCATTATACATTTATATGGAAAAGCTAAAAAGTTTCGATTAATGAATATAGTTGACCAACCAAGTCGGAACTACAGACTAACGCGCCCTCATGAGTACTGATGAAAATTGCCTACTAGCCTACACCAATCGTTAATAAGTCCGGCATTGCTTAACATGAAAAATCCTTGGCGATCTGCAAAAGCCTTAAGACTACGAATAGATCTTTAATCTCTAGTGAGACTTTTTTCCGCCAATCATACACATGTTAATCACCTATACGTAAGTTGTAAAATTCCAATCTATTTTTTCATCGGCGCATCATCATTTCTGTTTTCCTGATGCAATATGCTGCCACTACTTTAAATATCGTTATAGGGACTAAAACATTTTGTAGGTCCCTCACAGTTCATTTTCTTCTTTACACACTAACCCAGTTATAGACTATTGATATTATATTATCATGCCCTATATTAATTTCCAATTTAGATTAACATTTGAGCAGCTGAGTTTTGAGAAACTTACCGGAATCTGCGGCTATTACCCTACACCGTGTGAACTCAATTTCCTGCGGGATTACAAAGGACTGGCGGGACTTCGGAACTTGTACTGAACTAGTCTCGGGACAACTTCTGATCTCGTTATAACACACCGCTTGGCGCCACGCCTTGTGTATAACATATGCTTTTATCTTCAATAAAGGATCGTAATGTGCCATAGTGCGGCCATTAGGAAAAACTATTGGAAATATTTCAATTTAGTCTTCAAAGTTCTATTTTTTAGACACTAGGTCTTTGCAAAAAATGCGATATCTGCCTTTAACATAAGGTTAATAAAGTTTTGAGAAACTACAATTATTAACGATTTAAATGAGCCAAGTTTGTTTTGCCCTCAATATGTTTTACGTTTTCTTTTTTTTACTATTAGGAATTTTAAAAAAAAATTTGTAGCCTACCTAAGGATAACACCCAGAGATAACAGCAGATTAGATAAATTTTAATCCGAGTCGTTATGTTCCTGCCTCTCAATATTTATGTATATTCGAGGATCACGGTAGAGTGATACTCAGATGCAAATCCTATGGAATGCTCTTACTTTTTTTGGTTGATTTCTACCCTCTAACATTATATCACCGAGAACGGTCCAGAATACCATTAGACCCCGTGGCCTTAGTTTTTCTTGAAAGCCTTAAAACGGTAGCTCCCAATTCCTCCAATGCATTTGGGGAAGCAAAGTAAAATGCAAATCCCTGATCGAATTTTCTCTCACTGAAGCCAAATGCTCCGCTCTGGTTGCAGCTGGGACTGAAGATGTTTGTGATCGGGGGAGTTATAGGACGAACATTTCTTGTCACGATTTTATAAGGATGTCCTCAGGGATCTTGGCACAAAAACTGCAAGACTCCAAGAGTACCTCGGACTCCCAATAATTGTTGTACAGCAGTCTTTTCTATACGTCGTTTTAAGTTAACGTAAATGAACATACCTGATTGTTATTTCTGTTTGATACCAAAAAATCATAGATTACGGATACGGTTGCAAAAATATATTATTCAATAAAAAAACTATACATAATTAATAATAGAAAAAACTGTTTTATTATTAGTATTACAGGAACATTTTAATCACTTTTCTTTTCGTCCTCAAAATGTATTCCTTCACTTTGTGAGTTCGGATGCTTGGTACAGTTCTCATATGGTATGTCGATCTTGTAAGTATTTAACTCAGATTTCTCCATGAAGTGTCGGCTTAGTTCCCGCGAAGCTTGGGAGTCGATGTACTGAAATTTCTTTAAGCAATAAAGTACTGTCTAATACTTGCAATTTACTAATTAACTAATAGTGGCTTTTTGATATCTCTTTATGTTTTAAAATTATCTCTATCTCTGCAGACCAGCCGTGGTTCTGCCACATTCATCGCTCTCCCGCTCTCGAGACTTCTAGATTTACATAACTCAAAAGAAATTTAATATCGCAATACAAGAGACCGTACACTGCCATCTACTTAAAATCTTGTGAACTACTTTTGTATAATTTAGACAATAATAACTTACATTACTGATATTGTAAGTTTAAATTAATTCTCTAATTATTAGATAACTATTTTAAAATTACAATATCAGTAATGTAAGTTTGAAAGCTAACTTGCCCCTTTTCTTTTACAAATTATTTTGCAGATTACATAAATAGCCCCAAGTATATAGGGAATTATTTGGAGATGTGCTAATTGTTCATAATACGTAAAAATCAAAATTATCAAAAGTTTGAAAGAACCTCCTAGCACCGTGAATAACTTTATCTGAAAGAAGAATATTTATATATATATACACGTGTGCGTATTATTTTTAAATCCCAGCTGCCCAAATTGCCCATTCGTTTGGATAATGGTGTACTACGTTTGCCCGCCAAAATAAAAATCTTTAGACTACCTATATTACCTGTTGAGCGAACATCAAACAGTTCAGTTTATCTTAGACCTGTGGCATCAACGATGCAGGAAAGCCCGTATGTAACTGATTGTAATTTTCTTATTAGTAAAATAGCAAGTGGTCAATGAGTTCAGCAATCCAGACATTTAACACATCCTTGTCTATTTATTTTGTATTATTTCGCTGTTGTAGCTTTAATGACAACTCTTTTATAGTTCATTAATAGCCGAACACTTTTAAACGCTTCCAAAGCCACCAATATTACTTAGAATTCACATGTAACACGACCTTGTCCATAGCAGGTATACGGAAACTCGTTAATTCCAAAGACTTGCATATCCTTGATGGGAAATTTCTCTCAAGATCCGAGTCTACAAAATGAATTTATAAAAAAATGGTCAATGCTTTACCATATTCATGTGTTTAACTTTTACACTTACAGTATAAAAGACTGGCACGATCCTCAAATTCAGAACTCGGAGTGATGCTGGAGGTGTGCCATAATAAAAAGTGATGGCGTCCAAGAGTCGCCCGAGCGGGTAGAAACAATACAGGGCTATGGTATCCGCGTAAGTAGCTACACATGTGCAGAAAACGTAAAGTACGGAGGAGAGCTGTGGATATAAACATTTCTATTAACTCTATGAAGCACAATGGACCATTGTCACAAGAATTGTAGTTGTTTTTGTGAGTTTCATGACTTTCACCAAGAAATATAACGGGTGTAATAGCGATAAATATAAAATCAGACTAATAATCTGCTATTAAACCTACAAGAGGTCCTTCATCATGAGCTTCCCCCGATTGGAGCGCGAACACGATGGAAACTGTCTCAGGCTTTTATGCAGGTTCGAAACTAGTATAAGTAATCATACCAAAAACTATATGTGAGTTAAGCCAGTATGTATATGTATAAACATTCACTAGGCATTTAATAGTAAAGTAAGATACTCACACTGGTGTTAGGCATGCCAAATGCAACAAATACCAGGACCTATTCTCCTGGTGCTGGTGTTATAGCTAATATGACAAAAAATATGTGCCTATGGTACAGGTATTTAAAATTGGAGAAGAAAGAATTATAAAATACATATAAAAGCTCCACATACATAGGTCCAGTCCCTATATCATTCTGGACACTAGCACATTTAACACCCTTATTCCTGGAAAGATCATGGCGACGGATACTACGCAGTTCGCTTGGCTTCTTGAAATTGTTTTTAGATATTTCCATAGCTTTCATGTAATAATTAGTAGTATTTTCCCGTTGCTATCTTCAAATCAAATTATGATATCGAAAAAAAAAAGATTCTTATATCAAATCAACTGTTAAAGAAATATACAATAGCAATTAATAATTTCGTTAGTCCTATGCAATAATATTTATGAATCAACTGACCGTTGATAAATAATACGTATTTCACACGCTTTTTATTCAAATACTATTCATTCGCCGTCCATTTGTATGTAACAAACACTTTTTAAGAAATAATTTTTAAAAATTTTTGATCAGTCAATTGATCGCTCGATATCATCCAGGAAGTATAGGATGATATTTTCTTACGTAGAATATTTTTACTTCTTTAAAATAAAAATACCACGGTTCTAAGAATTTATCGTACAAAAGAAACAACAAAACATTTGTGCAGTCATAAAATACTTTAATATTAAATAAACATTTTAAACACTTTTTTTCTCATCCTCAAAACGCACTCCATTCTGCGAGGTCGAATGCTTGGTGCAATTATCATATTCTATATCGACCTTGTAGGTTTCCAACTCAGATTTCTCCATGAAGTATCGGCTTAGTTCCCTCGAAGCTTGGGAGTCGATGTACTGAAAGTTGTTTGCACTATAACGTTCTGTTCAACACGAAAGGCTATCCTTGTTGTAGTCAATAGATAATAGTTCAGGAACATTGCGCGCCTTTAGAGCGGTTTGAAAAGTTAGGGAAGATGGAAGTTCAGACTAACCCTTGTGTTATCTGTGAAGCTGACAACTAACTGGCGACTCTTCATCTGTTGAACATGTCGATATGTTACATGATCCGGCCCCTTTAGATTGTCTGCTAAGTAGGTAGTCTCTTTTTTTAAATTAATCTATCTACATATGTAGCTTAGGTATATTAATATACTCTCATTCACAGTATCTTAACTAAATAACCAGTTCCTTATTTTGTTTGCTTAGCGGTCTCCTGCAGCTACTGAGGATCGATTGGTCACTTTAAAATCTACTTCTGTACAATACAAGATTTTGCTTTTTCGAAAACCTTTGTATGGCTTTTACAAAAACTTCGATGTGTGGCTTTTTTTAAGTTTTTAAGTTTGAAATACTTCTGTTTCATTCTTACCTGACGTGAATCGTACTGCTTTCTGAGTTGTCGTGTGGCGAAGTCCTTAGGGCCCCACTCGGGGACAGGCACGAATAACTGTGTCCATCCCTGTAACATATGTAGATATACCTGCGTAAATGACGTGCGATTTTCAGGTAGCCCGCAAAGTTGGTTTCACAGAAAGTGATTATTGTGTTGCATGACACGACTGGCGTACATTACACTAAATTTTATGGGTGTCCTGTCGCTATTTAAATGGTCTGTTTTATATGTACACATATGTTTACGTGTGTACGTGCATATAAACGTGGTTGTAAAACGGAAATAGCGTACTCATTAACGCTGTGAATTATTATGAGTTATATACTCGTACGAAATCCTAATATCATATTTTAAGACTGAAACTGATGATGATGATGATGAAAACTGAAATAACTTTAAAAGAATTTAAAAGACTGAAAAATATACTGACTTTTAAAAGTCTGAAAATTAACTTACCTGTTTCTTTTTATAAACTACTTTGTAGATAGCATAACCTGCCGCAAGTATGAAGGGAATTATTTGTATATATATTATATTCTGATATTTCGAAATATCCACAATGGTTAGCAAGTCGAAAATACCTCGCAGCAACATGAAGAATTTTATCTGAAAAAGGGATAGTTATATATTAGCGCAAAAGAGCGATTAAAATTAGATCACGTATTATTTTTCGATAGGTTATAATCTATCTATGACAAACCGACAAATTCAAAACTGGAATCGAACTTGCAACGGAACGCAACCTGCGCGCTGATTGGCCGAACGTCAGGTACCACGTTCCGTTTTCTTTGCTTTTAATCGTTAGTGGCCGAACTTATACAAATGTTTTTATAATTTTTCTATTGACTCATGTTAAAAATATAAAGTCAGTATAAAACATTATCGTAATGAATATAATAATTTAAACTTACTTTATGAATTTTTTTTTTTATGGATACAGAAAACGTTATCGTCAATACCAACCAGTCAGGGACGTTGCAAAATTTTAATTGTGACAGATTAATTAAATAAATAAATTAAATAAGATTAATGTAACTTCGACGATCGTTATAACTATATATATATATTATCGTTATATCAATTTGTTAAAGGTTTGGCATAGTTTAAAATTTTTTTGATGTAAAGGAACGGTATTCATCATATATTGACATATATAAATACGTATTTTTAATTGCCCATTTGTTTTTGGTCAATGATATGACGTGCGTATGCTCTGCACAGAAAATTTCATGATAAATACTCTGTAGAGCAAATGTAAAAGTGATTGAGATAATCCTCTAGAACGTGGTATGTTTTATCAGCTTTCATTACGATCTGTAATCCAAATCCCCTGAAAACTTTTGTTCAACCATTTTGTTTTCTACATATTTTAAAAGCACACATTTTGCGGGTCAGTATTATTTGAGCAACCGTTACTAAGAAAGAATGATGTGCGACTGACTCCGTCGCACGTCTCTTAGGAAACCATGAGCTAGCACCATTCAGAAGAATCTATGGTAAATTGTTTTTCAAGATCCTAAGTGAAGAAACATGTGTCAAGTGGTACCTAAAAGGGTTTCTGAAAGAATATCACCTATGTATTCACATTAACACTTACAGTATAATAAACTGGTACGATCCTTAAATTCCAAATTCGCAGTGATGTTGGAGGCGCGCCGTAATGGAACGTGATGTCGTCCACGAGTCGCCCGAGAGGGTAAAAACAGTATAGAGCTATAATCTCCGCATATGTAGCTACACTAGTGAAGAAAAAGTATAACATGTTGTCCAGCTGAAATAAATATTTTTATCATTCTATGTGCAATGATAACCTAGTGGTTTAGAAATCAACCTCTCACACCGAGGGCCTGGGTTTAAATCTTAAATAATTTATTTTTTATTATGTGCAATGATAACCTAGTGGTTTAGAAATCAACCTCTCACACCGGGGGCCTGGGTTTAAATCCGTGGCGCGCACCTCTTTACAAAAATGTGCGTTTTATCACTGAATATCCCTTATTAATGGTAAAGGAAACCATTGCGAGGAAACCTGCACACCTTAGAAATTATAAAAAAATCTAAGGTTTGCGTAGTCTCCCAACCCGCACTTGGCAAGCGTGGCAGACTATGGCCTTAACCCTTTTATAATGAGAGGAGACCCTTGTCTCAATAGTGGAATGAGGAAAGGGTCGGACCGGTACAGAATTGACATATTGGTCTATGTGAACTTAATGACACTTGCTAAAGAATACAATAGGTATAAAAACAAGAACTTCGAAATGGAATTTTACAGTATGTCAGTTGGAGATACTCACAATTATATCATGTCCCATGTTAAATATTGATACAAATGCTACGACCAGGGCAATAATGACGTACAAACGATTTATCCAGTACCATTTAGTGGCTATTGCTTCTGCCAGACAATGGAATGTTATGACCTGGGAATGAGTTTGTCATTTTAGTTTGTGTTACATATTAAATTTTTTTATTCATCGCTATTATAAGATTGCTATTACCGTTACGTACCATAATATGTTATGTAGGTATATAATTGAATAGTCCCGTTATTAATTATAAAATTTTTATTGGTTAGTATATATAACAACAACGTATATGATTAAGACAAATGGCAAAAAGCCTGTCGTAGCCTTATTCATGGACCTCACTAAGGCGTTTGATCATGTGGACCATAGAATTTTATACAAACGTAAAAAAACATAACACCAAGCCTGTTGTCCCCGAAGGGGTAGGCAGAAGAGTGTAGTACACTCCCACGTTTCACCAGTTACGTTTACGTTCCATGGAATAGGTGGTGAGCCTATTGCCATAGACCGGGCACATATCCAGACTCCGAATCACTACTAGAAATCCTAAATTAGAAAAATCCAATAATACCCGACTCGGGATTTGAAACCAGGACCTCCCGATCGGCAGTCGAGCGAGCAACCACTCGACCAACGAGGCAGACGATTTAACAGTAGCATTTTATAAAATAAATTATATAAATATGGAATTAGAGGGCAAGTGGTATTTTAAAGTCCTAAATTACCGATGTTGAAAAAGGCAAAAAAGCTTTGAAAAATTGTTCAATGACAAAAAATGAATTAGAACATACTATGCCTTAGCATCAGGTTCATAAGACAAACATATTCCAGTAGGCCATATTTCGTTAAACTAAAAATATTAACATTGTCATGTCTGTACACTCTGGAAAGCCCAATTTGTATAAAAAAGAATAGGTAGTTATTTAAAAATCAGCCCCAGCCCGTTTAAAGGACACGTTTACTTCGCTGCGTGCAATCTTCCACATGTTACAACAGTTTCTTTAGAATAGCGCCCAGTATGTATAACACCATATCAGCCGCAATACGAATGATCAAACATTTAACTTTTTTTTAAATGAAACTTCGAGCCTATTCAAAGTATGACATAACTCATTCACGCGGTATATGGACAGACATATGTAAGTCATGTACGTATGTATGTATGTTTCTGTTAAAAAAAAACGTTCTTATGGAGATTTTTGTTATGAGTACAACCACGGTATATCTACTGTAAGTTTCTGAGAAGTTTTGCATCCCGCATACTGCTACAGTATCAGCTCAAGGTTAGCATGCCAAAGGAATACCAACGAAGTAAGAGTACAATCATTTTAAAACTATCTGATCTGAACAGATTTTCATAAATTTTGGGTCTGACCACTCTCCTCGATTATGTAAATTTTCAAACAAGTAAACTGTATCAAAGACGGTCCATTTGTTTGGGAGCTACGAAGCCACAGCCACAGACACGCACACGCAAATGCATACGCACACACAGATAGGATAGAACGATGATATTAACATAACAGGTACGAATACTTACTAGGACAAAAAATTCCATTATCGCGTTGCTTAAGAAAAAAATAATTGTGTAAAACTCTCCAAGGTAGAAGTACGAGAAATAGATTATCCAATTCAGTATACGATACCCTTCATCTGTAAACAAGGTTTTAAAATTTATATACATATTCTATTTTAAAACAGAAATCAAAACTGCCGTTAACGCTTATTTAGATGGAACGTGTAAAAATAGCATGAAAATTATGCATATGGATGGTAAAATCAGAATGCTAAAGTTAACACAAAATGTAAGTGTAAATGTAACATATTTAAATGTAAAATATAAAAGGAAGACATCTTGAGGAAACCTCCACACCTTAGAATTTATAAAAAAAAAAGTAATAATTCTAAAGTGTATGAAGTCTGCCAACCCACACTTGGCCAGCGTGGCAGCCTATGTCCTTAACCCTCTCAATATGATAGAAGACCCATATTCCAACAGTGGAATGACAAATGGGTAGATTATTATTATTATTCATTATAAATGTAAAATATTTACTTACTTAAATTTGTAAACAGTATCTGAGAGCCGGTTATGCTCTCACAGTACCGCTTAATCATATAAGCCAGTAGGCCTCTAAATATGTAATATGCTGCATTGGAAGCTATTATCAGACTGCTGTGCCGGCTAGGTTTCACCTAAAGTAGAGAGACCAGCTATTTCTATTCATACCTTCGGTAGTTTGCGATTAATGTACCTTTTTAAAAATGTTCATTTTTTTTCTCTAATGAGTTCAAAACTTTTTTCCCCGATAATCGTACCAAGATTATTTGAATGAATTACGTAACTAAATTGTATATTAAAATCAAAAAATTTATAATATTATTGTCTAAATATCGCAAAGTCCAAGAAAATGAGTACTTTTTACTATTGATTAACAAACACACAATCCCACATATCTGTATCGAGTTGCGTGTGGGCAGAAGAAAAATTTTCGGAGAAGAAGAAGAACTACTTTTCTACCTCTTAAGACCTATCATAACGATGTAAGAGATACTGCTACTTGGGGGTAGATATAGGGAAATTTTAACGATATTTTTGCTATGTTTCTGCAGCTTTCGGGATCACAGGTTTAAGAATAAAAAACCGAAATACGTGAAGTTAAGGATATTTAGTCCTTTTGAGATCGTAGTTTTAAAACAGCAAAAAACCTTTTCAGTTCCTCTGGCGGTCAAAATGTGAACAATCGGGGGACAAATCATTGATTCAGCGAGCATATCGAGATCTGGGTCCTGGAAATAGAATAGAAATTGCATCAGTTTGTTTGATAACCCACTCGTTTTATGATTGACACTATTGAGACCGACCTGATTTCTTGGTCTAAGATGATCTGCAAACCTTTATGATGTTATCTCCGAGATATACGAGTATATGTCACTCGTTTTTTTCTGGCCACTCCGAAAGAGACCTGGCGTGACAATGTACCATCCTCAAAGATTAACCGTATAAGAGTATTAGATATTAATTTAATTTGATATTAAAGCAAGTGGAATTTAGGTCTCCATTGACACAAGTTGACATTTCTATTCATTCATTTTGGTCACAGGCACTATCAAATATGTGGGTTAACCAATCATGCAAAAATAGAAACAAAAAAACTTACCCACTTAAAGTAGTTGTCCATAACAAATATCACTTTACTTTTATTGAAACCGAATTCGAAATAATGTACAACCAAGTGTGTGAATGTAGCAAAAAATATACAATTGAGTGCCCATTGCGAATAGTTTAATATCTAAAATTATATATAACACATTATTATACATAACACTTATAACACAACTTCGCGTTAAAAATTTTATGCAAAATTAGTCTACTTCGCTTTGTTGCTTACACTCTCTACTTTTGTATTAACTTCTTATTAATCTGTAATGGAATTTATATTATCAGTTAAGATTAAAAAAGCCCAATTCTAAAATTGTGATTCGCAATCGTGTGACAAAAAAATGGGTGGATTTAAGTGTAATTTCTGTCTGGAAAAGGCCGCAAGCAAAAGTTGGATACAGCAAACACAAAACAGGCCTTCACACGGATCATTAGTGGACGCCTTTGCACAACAATAATGATGATGATATTGCTGCCATATTTCATTAAAAAATAAATGAACATTTCGCAGATCGCAAAGATATCGGAAGAAAAATACTAATGCGTATTTTTCTAACGCTAGTTTTTCTATGATTGAAAGTAAACGTTTCTATGAATTGCGTTTAGACTGTACTCTGCTTGATAGATAACAGAAACGAAAGAGGAGTATTTTTTCGTGTGTATAAGCAATGAAATGATTCTCAACATCGAAACTAGCACACACAAACTCCCTTCTAATCATGCTATTAGTTCGGTACTAGGTAAAATATTTCTGATACCTAATAACAAGTTAAAACCACACAATCTTGTTGTTAGAAGAACCATGAACCAGACTATACAGTAGCTAAAATAATTTAATTAAATGTTTTGTATTCCGGGATGTAAGGATCATAACTCCAAGCACCATGGAGCTTAAACCAGTCACTACGTCACGTGGCACAGCCTGGTATATAAAGAATGATCGGCTGATCGCGATAAAGTACAGTCTACCTAAGCACAGCTAAATGGTCTGACCACCAACGGATACCAGCATGGCTGGTGCGAAACACTGCTCTGCGATCTTTAAACCACATGCCCAGCTTAGGAAGGCACAATGATAATTGTATTTGCGAAGACTAAAGAAATAATGTCATTAAAGTAAAACGTGAATTTTTTTTCAGGCTTTCAGGTTATTAGACCCCTAAATTTTAAATATAGTCTGACTGAATAAATAAGGGTCGAAAGTGTAACATAAAATACTTATTACACATTTTTTTATTAGTGACGTACGATTTTCAATTCAAGGCTAACTTTAGGTCGGTTAAAATTATTTTGGATCGTCTTGGTCTCATCTCGATTTCGTATCTAATACACGACGGCAGATTTTACTGCATGCTTACCTTCCAGATATACCTTTGAAACAGTTGTTTATGAAGTACCGCCACTATGACAATAACAATTGTCTGACACAGTGGCATTGATTTAGTAATTAGGGCTTCACGATTTCTGTAATATGTCGTAAATAAAAAAAAATCTAAATGTAATAAAAATCAAATAAATTTATAAATCCCATTGATGCAATACTTTTTTTTTAATCTGACAGTTTGCATAGTCAGTTCTCAATGTCTTTTCCTACAAGTCGTTGTGGCCATCGTTGTGGCCATTCGCTATTGTGTGATTTAAACGCTATGTTAATGGACACATAAAATTAATATCGAATAAAATCGCGGTCGCGCATTTGAACATTTAAAAAAATTGTTTAACTGTCAAATTTTATGCCAAAATTCGTAGTTTTCTTTTTCTATCTTTGTAACAATGACTATTTTTATGAAAATGAACTTGAAGCACAAAAATTTAACACTAACAAAAAGTAGAGAGCTGGAGCCATTTGGAATACTTCATTAGGCTGAGAGTTTAACTTGTATACGAAATCCACATATGTAGGCGTTTCGTTCTGAATCTTCTGAGCGAATTCAGTGAGTTCATAGCAAGTCACATTATAATATTCGAAGTGTACTATTTTGGCTTCACATCTGAGAACGGGAAACATGAATGTAATTTACAAAGGGTAGACCATAAAATATCTGGATATATTCGTAAAATTGGGATCGCTTATAATTTGAGTTTTATAAAGTGTGAGAAAAAAAAAACAAAATTAACGAAAAAAAAAAAATTTTAGAGTGTGTTTGAAATTCGACCTCTCACTCCGGGAGACCGGGTTCGAATCCTAGCGCGCACCTCTTAAAAATGTGCGTTTTAAG
>DWJK01002405.1:0-14708 GCA_018248815.1 Croniades pieria auraria
CTGAGCTCGATCTTCAGCTCTTCGCATCCAACCACTGCCAGCCACTTTGCGTATATCGTCACTCCACCTAGCTGGAGTGCGTCCGTCGTTTTTTATACATGTATATCTTTCTCGAAGAACCTAGTCATTGTAAAGAAAAACATTTATTTTTGGATTTGTATTTTTTTATTTTACCTGCCTCATATTAATGAGGTTTAAGGTTTAATGTATCAATTTAAACAAAATGAAATACCTGTCCTTTATCGATCGTATAAAGAACTTAAGACAAACAGTTAAAATAAACTAAATACACCATCTGCTATACTAGTCTTGGCAAATATGCGCCGGTCTGTGAACTCTACTGTCAAATAATCGGTGAAACTAATTACTATAACATATGGCAAATATACTGTTGTACTTTAACCAGGTTAGTTACACGCTACCTGTTGCTAAACCTCAAAATGGCAAACATTTTTTTGTGTTTTTTCACATACTCGTGAAAAAACAAAAAGGTATTAATGACGCTATTACAGAAAAACGACCGTCGTTCTTCAACTACGAACGTTTTTCAGTAATGGAGCGTTTAATACTTGCAAGTACATCACGCCAGGTCCCTTACGGTGTAGTCAAACATCACTAAGTGCCAGATATCTCTTTATCCCAAACCAATTTTACCAGTTTAAGAGATTTCTGACTCCCTTATCAGTCAGTATACTACTTATTTCTTTTAGATAGGTGTATCTTGGGTCTCCGTCAGCACTTGCATCCATTAACATTCTCATTGGGTAAAGGATTTGTCATATTTTTATCTCTCATTCGTTTCACATATCCGAACAATACGTGCATAATATTCAAATACATTGGACAAAACGTTATAACGTATTGTTTATAAATACTTAATAGACCAGTTTTAACGTAAATGGAGGATGTTTACGCGGGCAAAACCGCGGGCAAAAAGGCGTAACAATTAAAAATAAATTCAGTACAGAGCAGGTTCTAAATAAGTACATGTTATTTATTATTCTTTATGACAATGATATTAATATTTATGAAAAGTATAAAAAAAAAATCAAGATGGAGGCACATGTGGCCGCCGCCGCTCGGGGACTTTTGGAAATATCTTTCTACAATAGAAACGTAACGGTCCAAGTATTAGGAATAAAACGATGATAAAAAACATCATTGCCGTACACCCTACAAGATAACCCAAACGACCTTGTTACGAAATTAATGGACACATAAATCGAAATCAAAAGTATAGAAAAGAAAGAAATGTTTTTGTCAAGCATCAGGAAAATGGAAAGTGGAAAAAAACGGAGCCAAAAATAAAATGAAAATGAACAACAATATTGACGTTTTGCGGTTGTAAAAGAAGTAGATTAATAGAATGGAATTAGAACCGAATTTGGCTCACGAAGGCTACTTTCCTTGCCCAAATGATTTTCACGAAATGATGTACCTATTTTTAATACAAAAATTCTATCAACGACTAAGTTACAAGTTAGGTATAAGTATTACCACGTTAATGTTGAAGTTGATTATTATACTCCGATATAATATTGAGTGCTTATTATCACGTATAGTAATGAGTCGTTTAACCGTTTAAGCCACAACATTTGCAAAGAAATCTATTTAAAACGTGTCAGTAAATCTTCACATCTTCATACAATTGCGTATAATATCAATGTAAATATGCATTTTTAGTGTCATCAACCAGCACATTGAAAAGTATATAGAAATTAATTTAAATATAGTAAAGCGAGAACGATATCGAACAGCTGAACAAACGGGGCAATTAAAATCGTGTTAACCAAAAACAATGAATGGTGTTCATGAATATAATAATTACTACGAATTAATGCTATTGTTTCCTCTTTCATATTATTAAAATATATTGATAAAACATTCATACGATCGTAAATTCTAGAATTACTACTACAGTCTCTTAATCATTGTATTTACAAATACAATTAATTTATTCCCTTTTTTTGTTATGATATAATATTAATTGGTTGCATTGATGAAATAGGCCACAATTTACAAGCAAAATGGGTGTGTACAATTAAAAATTACTGCGTTATTGCCTCCCGAAGTAAGTTCATGACGTCACAACAAATTTTAATTATATGGAATGGACATTCCAAATTTGAAATATTGGATGTAAGATTCTAAGAACAATGTTTTTTTAACGTTGGAATTTTAAGTGTGAATCTCACAACATGATATTAGGGTCACACGTATGTGACAATCTGTGACAAGGACGAGAAGGGTCATAAAATAGCATTGCATAACCGTTGTTTTTGAACGATATTTCATTGTGACCTTACGTATTTGCCCATATATTTGTCAAATATTTGATCATATATATTTAAGAGTAATTATAAATTATTGCCCAAGCAAACGAATGTTAAATACATCTTATAATAAACGAAGGTAAGGTCATCGCCTCATCAAGAATTTTTTTGTTACAGTTGCTGATTATTTCTCATAAAAGGACTTAGTTATGTAAGAAACGGGCGCAATATTTGGTTTTTCTTTATAAATCTTATCATAGTTTAAACAAGGTTAAGCACTTTTCCTGAGACAGGCGAGCCTATTCAGAATTCCACTGTTATCAGGCATTGGTATTTTAGCGTTTTCCCTTGAAAATAATATATTACTAGAACTGTTTATTTCTGTACTTCCATGAGTGTTGGTGTCTGTGAAACAATATACTTATATTTATAATATTCATGTTTAGATGCAAGTTTAAAAATACAATATTTTTCTATGATCAAGTGTTAATAGAAAAATACCTAATACCGATTACAAAAACGAGAAGCACAGGACACAATTACATGAAATTAAGCGCTTAAAATATTTTATATTCGACAAAAAGTTTCGGCTCTAAAATATCGTTCTAGAAAGAAAATCCACTCGCCATCTCCATTTTGGCTCGATCTGTGAAAACTTACACCAGTTACAACAAAGGTTCCGTTTTTTATTTGCAGTTGCTTCAGCATTAACGTTTGGTGTGTCAACCGCATAGAAACTTTCTAGATTCCAAGGTGCTAAGACGAACAAATGCTTGAGATACCCACTGATATAATTTGAACATTTCATATATTTCCTTTAAGTTTCGCTGCTACTTTTAATAGCCAGTTTATTTACAGAGCTGCTGCTCAATTATAGACGTTAAATAATTCGAGAATGTTCGAAATATTTACTTTCGACTCTTATAGATGTTTCAACTGTCGTTGTCCGTGCTAAGGTATCTGTGTATCTATCTGAAATGAATATGACAATTTTGGTTCTATTCCAATTAATTTTAATATACCTGAACCATCATCATCAGCCTGTCCCAGTCCAGACCTTCCTGATGGAAGTTTTGCTCATGATCCCCACGCGGGGCATTTGGGTAGGGGTTGTGATAGATATGTTTTGACTGGAATTGGTTATTAATGTATAAAATAATTTCCTACATAGTATATTCGCACTCTATATCTCAAACTGATATATGTATATATGACGAATTTTGCCAAGCGTTCCTTATAACAGTATTCGCTGGACAGTATACAAAAAGCAAAATAACGTAAATAACCATTAATAACAAGAGTATTATCAGCATCATTAGCAGAAGAAAATATTATGTAAAATTGAAGGATTCGTTCCCCATGCATGGATTGTTTATGTAACTGCCGATACCGCTTTCCAAAGTCAAAAGACATTTCTATTTATCGTATGTTCTTTAGCTCTTAGTATTTAGTAACAGCTTCAACGTCAGCGTCAGGCTGACGTAGGCACAACGTCAATAGCGACGCATGTATGCAAGCAAATGAACAAACCGAGTCTGTGTTGCGTTCTTCGAAATTTTAACATCTATTTGGAGTTTTGTGAGTCACAATATTGGACTTATTATTTGTTAACTTATAATACAGTAATGTCAGAATATGTAACGTGACATCATGCTAATAGTCTCCGAACAGGTGGGTAGAGGAGTGTAGCGCCTCACACTTAAACTCATTTAAACTTCCTTAATCCCTGTTTCATAACAGTCTTTGGCGTCACATTCGTATTTAGGCCCTTTTTAGTTTGCACTACGCCGTCGGTCCTAGGCCATTTATCTACATTGTCCAGGTTTATGACATCGCCAGTCAGGGTAGAGGCTGTTGTGAAAATTTCCAAACATATACACTCCATCTCTATCATCCATTTTGTAAGAATTATCTATTTAAAATATGAATCAACTTTATCTAGCTACAGCTTCCTTACCATTAAGAGGAAATTCTTAAACATAAATATTTTCCACGAATACTTCTGTCACAGTTAAACTCTTTTGTATTTATGTTGTATACCTCTATGGTGTTCTAGTAACTACTTCTATTTGAACCCTTGTCATGTTAACAGCAGCTCCTGCTGATCGCAGAGCGAAATGGCCTTGTTATCGAGTTAATTGTCAACACTCATCGCACGACACGCGAATATATGACGCGGTTTAAACTACTCTCTTAAGGGATAACTCGCGCGCACCAGTTCGCGGCGGCTACATCGAGATACCTTTGTTGCAAATGGCCTATATTTAATAGTAATAATGTTTGTTGTGGTTAGATATTCTAACGTTCAGAGGAAAGCGTGTTCGGTCGCAGATGACGCGGCGAATTACCTTTAAACATCATCAAACGTTAATACCTTTCGCAAACCGTGGCGGCCAGCGCGGCGGTCACTTTCTCTAAATCGTTGTTGGCGTAACAAACAGTTTTTCTACTACGTCTTTCCTTTGCAAATCCTCTCAGGGCGTTTCTAGGTGTAACACGTACGGGGATAGTTATGTATGCACAATATGCGAATGGTCTAGATGGGCGATTCTTATATAAAATCGTTTGGCTTCATTAAATAAAAGCGTTATGACCAGCGGTGCAACCGAAACGTCTCGAGAAATGTCGATGAATTTATTGCAGTCTTGCAGGTAACTAGTAAAACTCGTCCAGCGGCAGCGTATTAAAAGAGCGCTCAAGAAAGTACGGCTGATAAAAATAGATTGATGCGCGTTTAAGCTAACTCAGCTGCGAACCTCGTTCTCTAAGAGCAGTTTATAGAAAACTCGTCCCCGTACGAGCCAGCGCTGATCCTGCGCGGGATAATTTTAGCTCGCACATCTTCTATAAATAGTTGTGCTTTACGAGCCCGTCCTGGACTATAAATTAGCTAGCGGGCTTCGACTACACGAACAAATTAAAAGAAGTCATACACGTAGCGAAATATGTGGAAAACATCTTAATTCCTTTTTCACAATATTTTGACTTTCCGTATTTTATTACAATTTTAGAGAAGCAAGTGTACATGAAAATAAATCTTTTCTTACATTATAAAGTAATTTCAAAGCTTCAAATCATCAGCTACTCTCTTTTATATTAATCACGTTAATTTTATTTATATACTTATATAACTTATTATAAAGCATGATATGTCTAAGTATGTATGTTGCACGTAAGTCATAAACGTATGTCATGGCAATTGTGAGTCATTAAATCAACTTAAGCGTACTTATAAACTTGTTAATTATTAAAATTTTGGGTAATAAACATACATACAAAATGTAACGTAATGTAATGTAATGTAACAAAGTACTGTGTCCAACAACATGCAAAATCTTGTCTTTCAAATACGAAGTTTTAATTTAAATTACGAGGTTTTTCAAAAAAGCTTATTTTTTCTTAATAAAATTAAAAATAATGCCATTAGTATTTTCAATCTGATAGCATGAAGGCAAATATTCATATACAGATAGCAGCTTTGATGTATATTTTCCCATTACCAGTACAGTGGCTTCATAAATTACAATTAATGCAACTGGCCAAGACTAATCTAGAGAGCTTAGCATGCAGCGTTATATCGCACAGAGTTGATGACAGTGTTATGATATGCGTGTGACAACAGTTATTGGGACGAGCCAGGTCTGTCTTTAAACCTATAAGAATATGTAGACATTCTCTTGTAATGATAAAAAGTAAAAGCCAAAAACGAATCGTTTAATATTTTATTTAGTAGACACGCGTATTGAGGAAAACGTCGGGTTATAAAAATTTGAACTTTTTAAACGATTTAAAACTATACAAGACGTATTATCAAGTACTGAAAAAACGTAACACGCGCCTGTAATCCCCGAAGGGATAGGCAGGGAAGTGTAGAACACTCCCACATTTCGCCAGTCACGTTTTACGTTCCTTGGAGTAGGTGGTGCTAGAACCTAACATCGACGTTCAATATATTAAAATTATTTACTTCCGATTAATATTTACATTTTACTGTTGATTAATACAGGATGTAATACATAGTTCCATTATTATTAAGACGCAGGAACGTGACCTCAAATAAAATCACTTGAAAAGTTAAAATAAAATTACTTCATGGATCAATTTTAACGTTTGACCTTTGAATATGGCGCCACTTTAAGGTCTTTTACTTTTCGATGACGCGACCTGTTTGTCGAATGCGATAGTGAAACATATACACCGTTGGAACGTATTGCTCATCTATCGAAGTAAAACAAATTATATCAGAGTAGGACAAGCAATATAATAGCACCGCTTCACCACGAACCAGATTACGACCCGCATTATTTCACGTGTCAACATTCATTCCGTTTTGAACAGTATTGAATTGTTCTACCATAGATCATATTATGCAGTATTTTTAACACACACAACAAACATTCCTGCTTTATTTGTACCGTTGTTTGTTTATTCATCTGTCACTTTTTATTGTTCCAATTTTAAACGTTACATCTATAATTTGTTTGAGATAATTCGATATATGTATAGAACGATGGCAAAATAAGCGTTTACAATCACTTTAATTAGAAATTATAAAAGCGTTCCTTCGTAAAACGAAACGTAAATGAATTCTATATTTAAAAATTGCGAGTAACTTTTAAATATTTGTGTTATGCTGGTTTTTTGGTCGGATGTAAAATCAGAATTCAACTTCAGCTACCTGTGTACATACATAAATGTAAAAGGAGCGTGACGTGTACATTAGATTCACTTTCAATGGACAACATGTAAGTGCATATTTAACAACATTCAACGTTTGTATTCACGGCAGACGTGTGCTATCCAAGTACGATATAAGATATTGGGAGTGATAAATATCAACGGCAAATCAGTAGAATCACGTTAAATAGCTTTGTTACGTATCCGAATAAGATATTGAATTGTTTCCACTTTATTGCATTTTTCTTGCACTGTTCTACGAAGCCAGTAATTCTTCAATTGTAAGCCAAAGTACAAGCGAAATGTATTAAACGGAACATTACACAAAACAGAATGTACGATCACTATCTATCTACATGTGAAATACGATTAACAACAGTACAAGTTAAAAGACGTAAATTGGTATATTTTAAACATATTATTCTGTAGCAAACTTTACAATCGTCAAAGGGTAGTACAAAGTTCTTGCATGGATTTAATCATTACAACGTGCAACCAATAGACGATATAGGTTTTTCGGGCAGGAATCGTGCAAACTGTACGCGGTGATCCGCAAAATTACATTTACCACAAAAACCGACGGATGTTGGGTATACGTTGATGTCTAATTCAAGCCCCGCGAAGCTTAATAATGGAAGGTTTTTTGTGAGTCTTGTATAAATAGTTATCAAACTGTAGAATACAGACGGAAACAAATAAGGTGGCTATTAATCATATACTGGGTATTACTTTCAATTGTACATATACTCGTAATTACATTAAAATTTTTGAGTTTCCAATTACTGGAGTGACAGTCCCGTAAGTATTACTAGAATCATAAACTTATACAGAGTTACAGTATATAAACTTTGTCTTTGAACGCGCACGTCAGTATAATCGTCATTCAATGTAAAAATATTTTTTTCTTGTCAGATCGTAGATAATTGTTCTTATTCTACGTAACGCGACGTGTTATGTTAGTCGAATAAGCTGGAAACAGCGTGAATACCTAGTTCTTTCTGAGAAATACAAGGCACATACATTGCCAAGTTCACACAAAGTGTATGTGTGCACAGTCGGGTCATAAAGTACTTCGTACCTCAATTTTTAGCACACTTTAAGAATGGAACTTGAGTGTATAATTTATTTTTAAACGCATGCAGCCCTAGCGAGCTCACGTGAGCCGTATAAAATGTTACTTATAATAGTCGTTTTTTAGTCGGGCCATTGGCCTCCAGACGTGGCAACAGCTTCCTTAGAATACAAGTATCAAATAAAACAGTTTTCGTTTAAAATAACGTTCTTCTGCAAGTGTAGTTCCCGTTACGAAATTGTTAGGCTATTATAGTTCGAAAATTCAGTCCAGGGTTGTCAAGGATCCGTTTTTGTAAAAATAAACCGATAATATGTCAGTTCAATAATATTTGTTTTTGGATTATTTTGGCTTAATTCCGATTAATTTTGTAGACCTTATTTAAAATAAAAATGTTTTAAACAATCGTTTATTGGGTCGTACTAATTGGTTTCTTACATCTTAGAACCAGTTCTCGTATAAATTTGTTTCTACTTCCGAAGAGTAATTATTTCATTCAGAGTTAACATTTTACTTTCCATCAACATTTTTTATAATCGTATTCAACACACGTATCTCCATGTGTTGCGAGGTGTAAGACCGCGGTTTAGAAATCTTATGTCTTGTTACAACGAATAGATCAATTAACGAACACGAAATGAGGATTTTAAAATGAAGTAACTATTTTAGAGAAACGTCATTATGCTATCAAAAGCTAAGAGCTCTCCAAAGTGTCCACTAAAGCACGTGAAGTCTACCACTCCGTACTTACTAGCGCGGCACAATATGGCCTTCGTACGTGTTCAAAAATAGAATAACAAAAGGGTTGATAATGGATTATTACGTAATTTTTTTCTAACTTCACTTTTAAAATTTAAAAATTTCACATCAGTAAAGTTGATTATAAGCATACTTATCTACGGCAGTAAGTTAATATCTTAGTCTATAAGAATACATAAGTAAAAGGAACATGAAGTATAAGCATCTGGATTCAAAATTAACCATCCTGATTGAAGAATTGGGTAACATGTTGACGAAGGCCCGTATGTACTGTTAAACTTTAACGAAAAAATAGCTTTGAACAACTGCGAGCGAACGATTCCGCGAAATGACGATATCACTTGCTTGTCTATTTGTGCACTAATTGATATGTCGCCACAGCTGTAGTTGCAGGTGCTGTTATTGTTTTAGGATGTTCAATGAACATAAATCTTGTTCATTATTCTCGTGCAGTTCAATGTAATTTTCTTTTATGCCGCGTTTGATTTAAGTCACTTTCAGTGTCAAATATTAATTCGTTTCCTGTTCTTTGTTTATAATTCAATATGAAATAAATACAGAAGTGGCTTTGCGTGATTATATACTAAAAGAGATCTCGATAAACTAGAGAAAAAACGAAAATATGGGCGTATAATGATAATATACGCCCAATGGTCGGACAATGGTCCGCGGGAGGAACGCACTAATATATTGTTTTAATATTCTATTTTCCAAAAAAAAAAAATCGTTCGTTTCTTAAATATATTTATTTTTAATAACAAAGGCTGAAGGCCACATGTGTATATTTGTAAATAGGAGGCATTGGTTAGTAATGATTATTGTTACATCATTTTCGGTCTGTGAACGTACCAGAGTATGACCACGTACAATTATTTGCATTAATTGACTCATCCCGGTACATTTTTCGCGTCCTAACAAAAAGTGCGTGCGGCCAGTCGCTCGAAATAACAAGTGTTGTTATTGGTGCGGGATCAACGACTCGCCCGACAAACTGACTTCGTCCTGATCAACCGTTTCACATCAGATTTATTCAGTTCGAACCAGATGCAACCAGCGGACTAATTGTCACGAGGAATTAACGATAATATAGCGTGATGTGGTCCGCGATAAACTTATTCTAAAACGTATACACACTACACGCACCGTAATGTGAATGTAACCAAGGTTGCGCACGTTGCATCCGTAATCAATCCGCAAACGTGTTTAGGCTTATCGCCGGATTACATGGCGCATTGTTTTCAATCACTGACAACGTTTTATAGTCGTCCAAAGCACGCGCGCGGACATCTTTGGAGTGCTATTTAGGAACAAACAACCACTTCGCAAACCTTCGACTCAACGATGCGCGTTGGAAACGTGGTTCCGGTGTAATTAATGATGTAAAATTTAATTTGATTGGAGATGCACTTTACTTGCACTGGCGCCGTGAGAAAACGGCTATACATTATGCGGCTCTGCCGACGGCGCCAGCGACCGGCCCGTTACAGCCGCGAAGCTTTCGAATACTAAATCCTATTTGTTTGGTCACATATGCAACATACAGGATGATTTGAAAATAAGACATGTGAATTAAGAGAACGATTCGATTATTGCAAACCCCTCCAAACCTTGTTTAACACCAAATGAATTATGAACCTTTCTTTTCATTCAGTTTTAATGTCGTTTAACTACATAATTGGTAAATTATATAATCAACCTTGCTGGTACATGGTAAATACAGCTATTTATTTCTTTAAATTATTCTCATTATATTATATGTATTTGTCACATGGGAAGTAATATGTATATTCCCTTCCAAGAAGCAGTTTTGAAGCAACAGTTCTATTATGTACTTACAAGGTATTTTAAGTGCTCGCTGCATTTATCCTACTTTGCATATGAACATCTATTAAATATAAATATATTTATGATCTGGGTGTCATTTGACATAAACAGAAGCAGGTCAAACACGACAAATATAAAAGATATGAACCAGTGATATCAATGTACGAATGAGGAAATGTGTGGAATAAATAGGTACGCGCAAAGGAACCGGTTACCGGTTGCTCCGACGAATAAATCCGTTAATTTGTTCGCAAGAACCGAGCACCAGTGCGCCGGTCCAACGTACAAAACGATTTCAGTGTTAGTCACAATTGATACTCCATTTCAATAGATCCCACCCGCCGAGCGAAACCGATGTGCGATATATGTATGTTGCACTGCAGTATTCATATGAAACGGTCAATTTCCCGCACAAAAAGTTTTTCATGTTCTATATATTGCCTAGTTTTCAACAATAACAGTCTCGAACGTGTTCCTTATAAGACTGAACATTGTACCTTATGATATTTAGAGCCAACTTAAAAACAATGTATTCTCGCATGAACACGAATTGTATTTTATTACATTATCACTTTACGCGTTTCGAATAGGTTTATAAATCTAGCCGTATAGCGGAAAAAACATTATTACTTAGATGATGTTTTCTGTTATAGAACAATGACAGTTCTCGTTAACCAATTATTTTTTGTACGCCGACTGACTGACTCTTTAATCGTTGGCTATGGAACAAAATGTTTATTTGTCCTTTGTATCGCTTGTATCAGTACCGCAGACGTTCAATCTCTCGTGTTTTGCCGAGTATCGAGGCTGGCCAAGGAATGCGGACGTGTATGGCAAAAAATTTATGTCACAGCTTCCACTCGACGATTGAGACGTATCAGATCACATTGAATATTGAGCTTTATATATTTACTTTCAAATATTAAAGTGTGCGTGTACACATACACGACTAACTTATTTTGTTTCACGCTTTTAAAATGTACGCTTATTTGTAATGGAAGTCTTTGTTTGAAATTTTGTTCTAAATCAGTGGCCATACAGTTCATTTGTCTAGTAAAGCTTTCCAAATTTAAAAGCTCTATATATTCATTTGTTTTCCTTACGCCTAATATTATACTTAGTTTAAAATTGAATGGAGATCGTAAATTTCTGTATTTTATAATTTTTTCCTAGAGCAGCGGTAATGAATCGGTTACCAGATTAAACGTTGCTCGAAAAGCGTATCACTAAAACGCATATTTATGATAGTTTTCATAATTGTATTTTCGGTTGCCAATTTAACAAAATCTCGAAGTAAAACATTCAATCTAAGATGTTCTACATACATTTCATGACAAATTATTATCATAGCGATTATATTTAAAATATTAATAATATCGACCTAAATTCATGAGCAAAAATTAAACGGATGGGCATCGCTTGACTGACTTGCCAAGCAACACACGGCAGGAAGCTTGACTCGCGTTGATTGATCGCCCCCGAAATAAGGGTATTTTTTACCGATCTGCTATACATGCGACGAGACATGAATCGCTTATGATAATCGCAAACGAAAAACCCAATGACCGAATCCAGGTCAAATGCAAAATAAATTCCTGAGAAGAAACTAACCCAGAACAGTGATTGTAATTAATCGGTGTTTATTCGTGATGCAGTCCATTACAGCTTCCTCTGACTCTTTGTTTCATAATAACTAATAAGTACAATGAATAACTTAATGCGACAGTGATGAAACTCGAAGAAAGATGACTTCCGCGGTTTAATCTTCGTCATCAGCTGTCTGATGATGATAATAAATCAAAAACAATAAAATTGTAATAATTATTCCGTATTTATTACGTAAAAAATGCACATTTAATTGTACGTAAGTTACAGACAGTACATTTCGCTAAAAGTTTATACAATATTTAAATCTTAAATTTTAATTCTGAAATCTCTAAAACATGTAGAAAAAACTAAAACAATAATTATAACTCGAAACACTAAAAGCAATGACAAAAAATACTACTGACTGGTAACTACTCATGTACCTATGAACGATTTAAAAGATAAAAATATTTTATAGACGAATAGAAACGAAAACAGACTCATTAATTTCCCGTAAATATTTCCAATAATATTCTATGGCGAAGGCTATTTCACTGCGAATGATATTTTTCTGTTAACATTATCTACACCCGATTAATACAATTATTAATTACGTTGTATGAACATTGAACTTGTTCAGTGTTCATACAACATATTATAGTTTAAACATTTCACATAAATGTATGCAATAATGTGTGCAATATGAAGATGCACTTAATGTAAGACGTTATCGACTTATTTCGGTGAAAAATACCATGTGAATTAGAATTATATATTATTCAATAGAATTAACAAAAAATTTAATTTCCAATAAACGCAATAGGAAATAGGATTCATTCTCATTTTCGTTCTCACGTTCTACGCGTGTGTTGGGGGCTATTTGCCCAATCCGAAAATATAAGATTCAGTATGAGATTACTTCATTTTTTTTTAAATAAAGGGACTATGCATATGTAAATTTAAAATAGTTTATATTTCGTCTTTATCGAAATTAGTTTATTAATACTAATCCACATTGCAGCACATCATTTATGAACATTCGAAATTTAACGTGTGAAACGTCAAAAATATAATTTAAAAAACTCTCATAATTATAAATTTATCATTAATAATTAGTTATAAATAATGATTAAACTTAAAAACAAAGGACAATATAGCAATCGATTTTGACATCCCGTAGTTTAGCAGCTGTCTCGTTACCATAACAAAGATTCTTTTGGAACCTACTTTGGAATCAATGGCCCTGCGTGGAAAGACAGCATATTGGTGGCACTCTAAAACATCGTCTGCATCTTAACTTGACCTACAATAATATATAATAACAAGGCAAATTTACATTGCACTGTTTTGCTCAGAATAACAAATACACGAGGCATTTCATTTTTGTTCTCAGGGTTACCACGATAATCGTGTCTAAACTGAGGCCGAAGTTCAGTGTTCTCAGAGACTGGAAGACCCGGTATAAACCCATAGCAGCGGCACTGACTTTCTGACCTCAGATGACCTGCGCACTTATTAGTACCAACACGTAGAACACATGAATTAGTCGTTCGTGCGGTGTTTGCATTTAAACCGCAATTTATTCTGTAATCTTTGAGATCGTGAGCAGCCCTCTCCGCTTTCCTCTAAATTATCTTCAGGCAAAAATGTAAAATTATGAACCCTTATAATATATGCTTTACGATATAAAATAAAAATTTAATCAAAGATAAACTACCTCGTTGGTCAAGAGAAACGTGGGAGTATGTTACACTTCTCTGCCTATCCCATCGGGGATTACAGGCGTGATGTTACTTTTTTTTATAAGATATACCTATGTATGTAAAGCTCATCTGCTGAAACGCTATTAAAGTTATTTCTACAATTTTATTCATCACGGATCGCTTATAGATTGTAATCTTTATAAGTATTGAATAACTGAATAATGCATTTATCATGACTTCCAGTAAACTTACGCAACAGAAATATGTACTTATTCCCGCTTCTCTGCCGTAAATCATCTGTAAGTAAAATTCACTAGAACATTTATTGTTATAGAATTATAGTGGATTGCTCTACTGTATTAATAAATAAAAAAAAATAACAGTACAAAAAATTCTAACCGTAATATTATATTTTTAATACCAGAATACCAAATTACACAATAATTTATGAAAATGTTTACTAAATTAACAGAAAGTTAAAGCTCGAACATGACCTGCCTTACTTAACTTCGTATTGTGAGACGAAAGCCTCTCAGTACTCTTGTTAACATTATATTTAAAGCGTATACAAAATTTATATGTACATTAAGGTAATAAATAATTAAGTGTCATGACACGATGTTCATGCTACGTATAGTCATAGTATAGTCATAATGTTCGTAATTTCATACTTGGTTCTCTAGTTATATTCGTAATTTATAGTAATATAATTTTTAGACATTTTAGACATTTAGAACAAAAAAAAAATTCTAAGGTGTGTGAAGTCCGCCAACCCGCACTTGGCCAGCGTGGCGGACTACGGCCTTAACCCTC
>DWJK01002406.1:0-14706 GCA_018248815.1 Croniades pieria auraria
GAAGTACAATGACTAAGACATGACCTTCATTGAGTGTATGTATATACCTTATAATGAATAAAAGAATAAAAAAAAAATGTGAAAACCACCGTGATAGGCCAACGTGGCAGATTATGGCCTCTTCATTCTGAGCGGAGACCCGTTTCCAACAATGGAAAGATAAAGATTTGATGATGATATTAACAATACGAAATAAATAGTGCATTATTTATTTACCCAGAATCTTGGCAATCTGTCCCACATGAGAACCCACCGCGCCAGCTGCACCCGTAATCGCGACCGTTTCCCCCGCTTTTGGTTGGCATATCTCTTTCAAACCAAAATACGCTGTGTTACTGAAAGTTGCAATTAAAAAGTCAATATTTATATCTTCTACCTTGAGATATGTACATAGAATATATATTTAGAGTCTATAACTTTATAGGCTACTTTGTGGAGTATCTGAGATGTACCTATAAACGACTGACTTAGCTACATTTGAAATCGTGAATCGTGGTGAATCGTCGGAGTACACACTCTTCTACCTACCTTTAGGGAAATGCAAGCATCATGTTATATTATCTTTTTACTCATAAAGATCGCAAATTGAATCTTAAATACAATGTCACTTTTTTGTACGTACCCAGGCATTCCAAGGATTCCTAGCGCAAGAGAAACAGGATGCGGACTGAAGTCCGGCAGAACGTAGAGCGGAAGGAGTGAAGTGTCAACTTTATTTGGGTTGCAAATTGTATGTGTTCGCCATCCAAATGCTCCAGTCACATATTTACCGACAGGAAACTTTTCGTTGCGGCTACTTATTATCCTGAAAATATTTTACATACATTTTTAAAATACATATTCAGCTATATCAAACTTAATGTATGTTGTAAGGACATAATATGTTCATTAAAAAACGTTTTTTTTTATTAAAAAAATTTAATTATCTTAAATTTCTCGCTCATTCATTTTTATCACCATCGACATTGTCATCCTCGTCGTCATCGTTATGATCATCATCGGCCTGTTTCAGTTCACTGCTGAGCGAAATCGTGCCGTCCTGGACATTCGGCATCCCGCTTCTGCCTGCAGCCTTATGCATATTGTCAGTCATCCCACCTAATCGGACAACGTCTGTCAGTCCGCACTGACCGCAGTCTCTTAATACGATTTAATATAGTACATTTAACCTCTTATATAGTAATATAATATTTATATAAAAACAAACTGGTCGTTGTGATGTTACATCAGCGGATCTCACAGCATTAGAATAAAGTTTTAAAATATCTGTCTAATTATGTTAATAATAAAAATAAAATGGCCGTCGTGATGTTTGATTAATTGATCTCACAGCATTAGAATAGTTTTAAAATTGGGGATATTCGATATGCATCGATGCATCGAATTCACTCGATGTTTATAGTACTATATATCGAATCGATCTGATGTTTTTAAAAGCTGTTGATTTACTCGATGTACCGACGTATTTTTATAAAACATCGAATCAATGGTAACTAGGTTAAAATTATACCTACCTATTACTGGATATAAAAAAAACGTGACAACACGCCCGTAATCCCCGCAGGGGTAGGCAGAGGAATGTAGTATACTCCCACGTTTCACCAGTTACGTTTATATGCCGTAGAATAAGTGAAAAGCCTATTGCAATACGCCGGGCACAGATCCGAACTCCAAGTCACTACTAGAAATTACAGATTTCAAAAAAATAGGATTTATAAAAAATTGTTGGATGTTGGACCCTTAATACTGAAATTTTAAATAAATACCGAATTGCCTCGTTGGTCGAGACTGCCTCATTGGTCGAATGGTTGCAAGCGCGACTGCCGATAGGGAGGTCCCGGGTCCAACTCCCGGGTCGGGTACTATTGGATTTTTCTAATTTCGAATTTCTACTAGTAACTCGAAGTGTGGATTTCTGTTCGGCGTCTGTCAGTAGTCTCACCACCTATTCCATGAAGCTAACTGTAACTGATGAAACGTGGGAGTATACTACACTCCGCTGCCTACCCCTTCGGGGTTCACAGGCATGATATTACGTTTTAAATACCGGTATTTCTGTAATGGTGGATGATACTTGATTTTTTTTTTAAATAAGCAGCCGTTACGGGTAGTCAAGCCATTTTTTTGTAGTTTTTAATGTTTCCCCACGTTTGGATAATTTTGCAGACGCCGTAGTAACAATTATTTAATTTCAATAAACAGTACGTGAAAATCTGCATGCTATTTGTACTTTTTGTAATTTTGACAAAAAATATTGTCATTGTGCCTTTTTTAATAAACAACAATTGGATCAGCTAAGGTTTGCACTTTTTCGTTTTTTTTTCCTAGTTCCTGGAACGTAGATTTCTTCTACATCCTTTAATACACAACAGACGTGTAGACAGGAAAAGTGCTGTTGTAGGAGTAACAGATATTTAAAAATATGGTTTGTTTGTATGAACTGTCAGGGGACTGGCTCCAGCGTTTTGATGCAATGTTAGAAAACATCTAAGTTTCTATCCAGTGCATCGGAAAATATTCATCCGTAGCCTCGATATACTGCATCGAAAAAAAACATCGATGTATTTTCTAAGTGGACACCCCTATTTAAAATACCTCTCTAATTAGGTAAATAATAAAAACAAAATGGCCGTTACGATGTTCGACCAGATGTCACAATATTAGATAAAAATTTTAAAAATCTCACAAATTACGTACTTCGCCACTTGTCCGCCGATCATGTCAACGGGAAGTTTATACCCGATCATGTATGCTCGCATGTATGGATCAACGCTCAAATACTCTGCTTCAGTCAGTATTTCTGAAATGAAACTTCTAATAAAGATTACGACAAGAATGCTGAAAGGTAGAAGAAGCATATCAGTTCAGTAAGGTTAGAGATATTTGGCACTCAGTCCTCTCTACGTACCCCGTAAAGGAAGGATAAATAATTATTATTACTAAGTACTAGTTTTTTTTAACTCGCTAAAAATTGTAATTTCCTAACACTTTAATAACTTTATTTACGTACGCTAACATGATCGATAGTATGTTGAGACGTATAAATACAATGTACTACAAAAATATTGGTTATCAGTAGATCTAGAAAAAAGTCCGTGACATACACATATATGTATATCTATCTGTTATAAATAAGCCATAAATTTATCGAAAATTAAAGAGATTTACGGACATTATTTAAGGCGTGGCATATGAATCCTTACTAGCAAAGGTCATTTCGTTAAAAAGAAAATTTTATGAAAATAAATTTTGTTTTTCAAAGCATGTTATTTTAGATGCATAGATTAGGCGAAAACGTAAAATTAAAACATTTCAACACTGCTCGGTTGTGTCTATAATACTGCGCGGTAGGGAAAAACCTAACATTAATAACACACGAAAAAAAAACTAAAAATGTTGTCTACGCCAAAGTATTATTAAATTATTTATATGTATTTTTTTTTAAATAATACGACGGTGAAGGCACGGGCCACCGCAAGGTTTGGATATGTTCAGAACAAGAAAAAAAAATATTTTTTTTTGTACCTGTTCATTTACAAAAAAATAAAAAAAAAAACAAAAATAAAATAATAATATACATAAAAACCTTTAGTATATAAAATTTCTAATGTATAATATTTTTAGTCTAATTGTCGTTGTGTACAAAATTGTTAAAAAAATTAGTAAATGTAGCTAAATTATATGATTATTATTATTACTACTGGTTCCTGGAGGAGGTTTTACTGGAATTGAACGCCTATTCGTTACAATCAAATTTAAAAATCAAAGAGTAAACTAATTCTATTTCGCTAATGAATAATTGCAATTCCGCTGATATAATTTAATATCCAATCTATATTGATTAATGTCATATGATTGGATCTATAAATATTGAGTATTTTACCTTTAAATAAAATATATTTCTTAAAATCTGCCTCGTCGGGCACTGTTGCGATTTTCTGACATGATAGTAGTTCGGAATCTCGATTTCTGTTGCAAGCGGGTCACCCCTATTTCATAGTGGGATATACGAGTATAATATCACAGATAAATCGTAAGAATGTACTACACTTTTCTGCCTACTTACCTCTCGGCGAAATATAAGCGTGACGTTATTTTTTTCTCTTGGAATAAAATTTATATTACGAGTAGATATACGGTCGATGAACATGAATGATGATGCATAAAATGGCCAGCCGTAGGTATTAACATAAACTGAGTTAATTATATGCTTTTATCATTGTTTCATTTGTGAACCCATCAAGCAATAATAACGGTTAATGAGTGTCTATTAATCACTGTATTACTTTTAACGTAAAGACAATTACTAAAATAGAAAAAAATATATTATAGCAACGAACCCTAACACAATGTTACCAGTACTCAAGTACTATTCTTATCTTATTAGAATGATAAAAACATATCTGAGTAGTCATTAAATGAAAAATGATGTCCTGTGTACATATTTGTCCAATCGACACCATTTCATAATGACCTACAGCATATAACAGTGAGATATGACATTTTATATGGAAATCATGCCTTAAAAATAAATTGGTCAAAAAAACCTACATTTTTGACGAGTAATCTTTTTTATCAATTAACACTTTACATCAACAGGCATTGAACCAGTTAGTTGTTGACTTTTTAAGTCGGAAATGGGAAATTCATTGTAATTTAATAACGCAATGCTCACTTCTTCTATATTTATATAATTTATTTTTCTTTTGTCGAATACTGGCCGTAAGTATGATATACTCAAGTTGTTTAAAATTGCAAAATCAAATTTACCTCCATCCTTTAATTCCGGTAATTCTTCCTCGACTACCCTGAAGTCGCTTTTTTTTGGTTCACCTTGAAAGTATTTTGTAAGTACGTATTTTTGTGCACGGATTTTACCCAAAGTATTCGAATAAAAGCGCTTTGTTTGCCAAAAACCGGAATATAATTTTGACATATTTGTATTTTTGAAATGTAAATAAAATAGGAAACAAGTATCTATAACTTTTTGAAATATAATCGTAGCTAACGGTAAACGTTAATGAGTTCTAAGGTAATAAAACAAAACACAGTGATATAAAAACAAACGATACTATTGTTTTTAAAATAAAATTTTATGTGTGTGTTAACTGTGTTACAGTATACACAACTACCATGTGAATTGACATTTAGCACTGCCCGTAGTGCGCTGCGCGTGCGCAAGTCGTTATTTTTTTAAGTTACAAACTGTAGTCGGCGTGGGATTCCAGCAATTTAATCAAAAATCTATTTATAGATTAAGATCATTATTATTCACACAAGACGTTGTTCGCGCAATTCCAGGTGCCATTAATTTCCCTCTAGAACTAAATAACGGCTAAAAATAGAATGGCGCCATTTTGTAAATAGAAAGCCTTTAAACGAGTGATCAATGATTCAGGTACGATGTTACATGGCAAGCACTGTGCGGTACTGATGTTTTTCTCTTGATAATAACCTCTGATTCATATGAATTGAGAACTAGAATCGTAACTCCTCTAATCAACTTAAGCGCTTCATTACAAGATCGACATATCTTTTCGGAATTAGCAGGAGAACAAAACAAAACGAAAAAGAAGTCGTCGAGTGCGTGCCGATTACTTTACTAGGAACACTCAATATTTTCTACCCATCATAATATTATTATTTATGTAAGTAGATATGTATGTAGACGTTAATTTTATTATTAGCCAAAAAATACTTATTTCCCTTTGAAAACAGTCGAATTTGTTAATTTAAATATTAAGTATTAAGATACCTGCGGGATTGCAACACGTGTGTTTTTTCTAGATTAATATGCAAAAGTATTCTCAATAATCGCATTGTAATATATGTAACATCATGCCCGTATTCCCCGAAGGGGTAGGCAGAGCAATATACTATACTCCCACGTTTCGCCAGTTACGTTTAAGTCCCATGAAATAGGTGGTGAGCCTATTGTAATATATGATTATTTTTTTTCTTGAACTCCTCCAAATATGTGTAAAACAATGAAAATTTTATATGACAAATGCTTAACACTAAATGCTCTCTGTCTACTCCGTAAAGGGACCTGGCGTGAAGATATAATAATTATAAACCCCTACGCTCGCTTGCTTCGCAGTTTGCAGTAAAAATCATTGAAGAGTAAGTTATAACATAATTTTATTATGAAATCTCTGACAGCCATAGACAAAACATTGAAACCGACACGAAGTCCGGCTTTGTTGACAATTATTATCTGTTTAACTATATTCTGTACCATTTGCTTGCAAGATGGACGTTTTCGATTGTTGTCAGTGAAATGTGAATTTATTGAATGAAATCGCGAACAACAAGTACTAAACGTTACTTACTACACCTTAGTCTTCAAATATTAGAAAGACCAAGAACAGTAGAATAATGACTTGGATTCTTGAGCCTTTAGTCTGAAAAATAAATTGTAATTATTGCAATATCTGCTGGTATCAGAATACCCTAACGCGGTGTTTATAGTAAGCGTAAAAATGACTTCTACGCAGGATTTTACTTGCGTGTTTTGTAATGAAACGTTTGAGGACAAGGAGACTCTGCAGGATCATTTTAGGTTTGTATTCTGCTTGCACAATATTTATAAATACATTAAATTTTCTAATTCTGCGAATGTTGTGCAGGAAACACGGCGATCCCAAGTTTAATAGCATTACGAAAAACAAAGCGCGTTCTCAAAATGAACAGGCGTTTGGGAGCGAGAAGGCCGAGGAAGGCGAGATGGTTGGCTGTGATGTATGTGATGAGATGTTTCCATCCATATCAAAGGCCATAACACACAAGCATAAGATCCACCCTGATCATGACACCAAGCATTTTTGCCCCTGGTGCGGAAAGCTCTTCACTATGAAGGTAATAAAAACATATTCAATTAAATTTTTTAAGGAGTAAACCCATCTCTTGAGTGTGTGGAAAAGATGAATTTAAACTTTAAAAAATAGAACAGTACTTATATTATTAGTTCTTACATTTTGTGCCACAGTTTATTGATATACAGGATCTGAAACCTCAAACTCTGTTTAATGCCTCACAAATGGGTAACCACCACGCTCAATCTTCAGCTCTTTGTGTCCAACTGTTGCTAGCCACTTTGTGTATATAGTCATTCTACCTAGCTGGAAGGTGTCTTACAGTATGTTTGATAAGTGATAATTTTTTTCCAGTATCACAAAGCAATACCGAACATCTTATCATATTGACCTACACATGTTGGGGGACTATCTTACTTTTCATACAATAACTTCAAGCTATTAATAACTATGTAGATTATTATTAATTGCCTCATTGGTCAAATTTCTGCAAGAATTGGGTACTATATAATACAATATAATACAAAAACACTTTATTGCACACCACATAGACATACATATAGACAAATACGGTAAAAGAACGTAAGATTACGCAGTAGTAACAATCAACGGTCTTATCGCTAAAAGCGATCTCTTTTAGTCGACCTAAAGTTCAGAACCGAACAAAGAGGAAAGAAAAATAAGTGAGCGAGGCGTACAAAATTGTAAAATGTAACATACGCAAACTATATTTAAGAGACACGTAATCTTTATAAAACACTAACTATATTACTAGTATATGGTAACTATACTATAACTTTATTAAACACTAACACAGCGCGGAGGGAGAAGTGAAGGAGAGGTAGGGAAAGCTAGATGTTAAAGCGACATGTAGTGTATTTTAACTTGTCTCTTGAAAGAATCAACAGACTGAGCTCGTCGTATGTGTAATGGTAGGGAGTTCCAAAGGGAAACGGAAAAAACAGTAAAAGATTTTTTGTAAAAAGCACAGGAGTATGCAGAAGTTCGGAGAATGAGGTCCCAGTTGGAGCGGGGAGAACGGTCACTGCTATGAGCCATACAAATGTATTCAAACCGTTCTTTGAGGTAATGTGGGGCTGAAGGATTGAATAGCACACAGTAAAGAGCAGCGAGAATATGAGTATTCCGACGAAGACAGATTGGGAGCCACTTGAATTTTGCACAATATTCTGAGATATGGTCATATTTGCGTAGTCCAAATATAAACCTGATAACCTAATACTATTGGGTTTATCTATCTTTAAATTCCTATGAGTTGCTGGGTGACGGAATTTGTTTCTCTGCCTGCCTGTTCGGGCATTACAGGGCTGATGTTATATTTGTCTAATTCCCAGAAAGGCAATATGTTATCAATGTTTTAGTACATATAAAAATTATCACAAAATTTTTGTCTATTAACCTCAAATAAAAACAACATAACATTTGTCTCTTTAAATCTAAATCTCTCAAATATCAATTTCTATTTTTGTAACTTTGATATTTTTTCAGCATCTATATAACAAGCATATGCAATCAAACCACAGCATGGTGTCCCAGAGTGAGGACAGTAACTATCACTGTGACAGCTGTAATGTAGACTTCTACGTACCATCAGCGATGGTGTATCACAACAAGTTCTTTCACCGACAAGATTCTGAATTGCCAGCAATAGGACATTCGAAGAAAGTGAAGACCTTCAATCAAGTATATTGTTGCTATAATTACTATTTGTTTCTATGATTCTGTTATATTTTATAAATACATGACTGTTCATTTCTATTACATACATACATACATCATCACTCTGTGATTCTACACTGTTGGACATAGACCTCTCCAATAGCACCCCACTGAACTCAATCTTCTGCTCTTTACCTCTAACCACTGTCAGTTCCACTGTGTGTATATTATCATTCCACTTAGTAGGAGGGTGTCCAATGCTACATTTGCCAAGTCGTGGTCCCCACTCCAGAACATGTCTACTCCAACGCTTATCGGTTCTGTGACAAATGTTACAGATAGATTATACATCAAGGCCATATTTGTCATTATATATGTACCAGCATAACTCAAATGCGTTTTTCGGGGTGACCTGACTAGTTTAGGACTTGTAGGAGGGTCTTCCTCATGAGCTGCCGTTTGCAGCGAGGTCGCGGCGGAGACTGATCATACTTCATATTGATATATATATTGTAATGTAAAAATCTTAATTTCTTTCACAGGAGTTGATACAGATTTATTACTGTCCCTTCTGTGGTGAAGAGTACAACAACAAAGTTAATCTGCATGTAAGTTTGTTTATTTATGATAACCCGCTTAAATCGTTATAGCTACAGAAACTCAGCCATATTGCAAATTATTATACTAAGTATTGATTGGTATGTTTGTATGTAAAAATACCATCAAGTATTTGGACTCTAGTTAATCTTTGTATTAAGATAGTCCTTCAGTGTGCATAACATTTCATTGTTTTCCTTTATTTACAGAAGCATATGGGAGATGATCACAGTGATGAAAACCAATGTCCTGATGAAGTACTCCGATGTCCACTCTGCGAGGCAATCTTCTACCATCTGGACGCCTATGAATTACATCTCAGTTTTCATTCTTCGGATGATGTATACAGTGATGAAAATGAAATGTAATTTTTATTGTATATCAAAGATATATAGACCATTGATTGGTGTCAATATTAAAAACCACCAGTCTTGTTTAACTTGACAGACAAGATGTGACGTAACATTGAATAATAAACTCAATAGTGAAGGTATATAGGTTTCATATATTGTTTCAGGTCAATGGAAATTACCGATTTTTCATTAGAATCAGTGCCACCTATTGTGGAAAAAGTAGAGGAAGAAACTAAAGATCCTGAAAGTGAAGGCATTGTAAGTATTTAGACACTTTATGGCCACTAAATAATGTATTGAATTAGTTTAAGATAAATATGTATTTCTACTTTTGCTTCAACAAACGAAAAATTTAAAATAAATAAAAAATATGCAGTCTCGTAATAATTTGTTATCATAGTAGTTATTATTCAAGTTGAACTAGTCTTTACATCATTAAATGCAACCCTAATTGTTAGGGGAATGTTGTCATTTATTTAATAATTTTGTAATTATTACTTTCTTTTATTTTTGTAGGACAATTTTCTTCAATTAATAATGGATGAATCTCGCGAAAGTGGTAACACAGATACATATGATAAGCAGAAGTCAAAAAAACATAAAAAACATAAAAAGTCAAAAAAGGCTGCTATAACCTTAGATGAGTTCTTGAATATGAACAAAGATGTTTTTGGTGATGGGTTAGATGTTCAAGGAATTGAAGAGGTCCCAACCCAACATGTGTTAAAGAAATGCAAGGGGAAAAAAGATAATGTTGTGAACCCACTCCCTACATCCACTTTAGCTAAACTGAAGAAACAGGGTATCATTGTAAAAAGCAACAGCAGTTTAAAATCCCCTGTTTTAAAAACTAACAAGAATTTAACTTTCAATACTGGAAAAATTATACCTCAACGTATTCCTACGAAGATTCAAGAAACGCCTAAAGCTACAGGCTCCAATGAGTTGTTGACGAAATTATTAAATCAGGGTAACAGGCAAATCAAAATAGTGAAGAAATCTGTACCTGATAATTTATCTAATGATAAAATATTAAGTGAATCTGATGCTCAAGAACCTATACAAAAATTGGGTTTATTTAATAATCCACTCTCCTATACAAGTGACACAGAAGAACAAACAGGAAATAAAACTGCTGAAATTTCACATGATACAGATAATCTACTTACTAACAATGAAGACAATAAAGAGGATATATTTAATAATGATGTTAATATTTGTGAGACGGAGATGGAGGACAACAAGAGTACATCTTCACAAGAAGCAACTAGTACAACAATGAACACAGACAAAAGTAATAATAGTGAAGATACTAATGAACCTTTAGGCAATCGAAAGATGGATACTGAAGCTTCTGATATTAATCAGCATGAGGAAGACGATCACATGGGCGATAACGATACCAGTTTAATGAAAAATGAACATTTAGATATTAATGTCAATGACGAAGAAGTACCTAATGACAATAATGATGAATCAAATATTAATTTTAACGAAAATGGGCAACATGAAAACACTAATAAAACACAAACCCCTAATAAATCTTTAGATGTTCTAAAACGTTTAAGTAGTGTAATCACGGTAAAATCTTCTCAAAATAAAGATGTAAAGAACAGTGCAGTAGAGACAGAGCAACCAGTCTCAGAAAACGATGAAGATGATATTGATGAAAACATGCCATTAAATTCTGCTAAAATACTAATTAAAAACATGCAGAATGTAACTATGAAAAAATCAAGGCCAAACATAAATTCTCCAACCAAGTCTGCAGAAACATTTAAAAGTTTAAATAAACAGGTAACAATTAAACCATGTGCACCTGGAAGTTTTACTTCTAAATCTACAGATGAAAGTGAAGATGATTCTGATAATGACTGTCATGACAACGTCCATAGCAAAAGTATGAACACAGACAAGGATAGTGCTCATTTTAAAACACCTATGTCCGTATCAAAGAAAACTAATGCAACAACTAAATTTAACATTTCATTAGATATGAAAAAATCATTGCACATAAAAAGTACGCCAAAAGAATATGTTCCAGACGAAGATAATTCAAAAAAAATGTTTAATATGGACATTTTAAAACGACTAACTAATGTAACAGCGAAACCTGTTGCTAGAGGAACAAATAATATCCAAGTAAATAACATACAAACATCTGTTCATACTACAAATTTCCCAAGACCGTACCAAAAGGTAGAAATAAGCAAGCAAATTGATCAAGATATTGAAATTTTTAACATAGATGACTCAGATAGTGATCAAGAGCCTTCTAATGAAGAACCTATTCCTAAGCAGCTGACAAGTAGTACAAAAAGCGGAGAAAACATAGCAACAGCAACTTCAATTAATGTTTTGAAAAATCTAAGCAAAAATATAACGATAAAATCGCCTAATTCAGCTAATAATAAGAATATATTAAATTTAAAGAAGGAAAAGCATGATGATACTTTTAAAAATAGCACGGAAAAAGATATCCAAAACAAAACTAATTTTCCGAAAAAGCAAATAAATGTAAATCTAAATCACACATTGAAAAAATTGGGCAACAACATATCCATAAAATCGCGATATTCATCATCCGATTCTCTCAGACATCAGATGCAACAAAATGACGACATGGACGACCATGATAATTATGATACGAATGATGAAGATAGTGATTTCGAATCTGCTAGCAAAGTAAAAATTTCAGAGTTACAAGAAGATGATGAGGAAGTACCTAGTGATTCTGATATGGGGTATAATGAAAATGTAATTGTACAGTCGCCTCATGGATCGAACAGTGAAATAGAGGAAGAAAGTCATGATAATCATAGTGATGAAGAACCTAATGAAGATATGGAAAAACAAATCAAAAGCAATACATTAGTGAAGGAGAAGTCAGCTTCTAATTGTCTGGACAATTTCAAAAGAAACAACAAGGAATTGACTATTAAGTCACTTAATGATAAGAGTAATGACTATCCACCAACTGGTTCACCTGTTAACAAAAAGGATGAGGTAATGTGTACAGCAAAGAATTCTTCCAAAGACATGATTGTAAAAACAGGTCGCGATGCCGTAAAGCAAGATGATAAAGAAGTAGTGGCAAAGAATTTGAATCAAACTGCAGCTTCGTCCAGTCAAAAAGTCACGAACCAAGTAAATACAGTGAAAACTGTGAAATCATTTCAATCTGAAACTATTATAGAGGAGGTAACTACAACAGTAACAAAAACTATACGAAAAGTTAATCAGTCATTAAAGCAAGTTGCTCAAAATACAAGTACTACTAGACCACAATTGATATTACCTAATCAGCAGAGTAAACAAGGTTTGACTGTAAAAAATGTACAAGCAGTAGGCACCAAAATTAGGAATGCTGCTCCATCACCAAGACCTGCAGGGGCGCTGCCAATCAAACCTGCAGGTCAGTTAATGCCTTTCAGACCACAAAACCAAATTGTCCCAAGACAGAACATATTCAGAGCTAATGCACCCGGACCATCAAATATTAGAAAAATGTCTCCACAATCAAATGTTCAGAGACCTGTACTAGGTAAACCACTAAAGATATCCCCATTAGCTATGAATCAATCGGTAAAAAGGCCTTCTGATGAAACACCTGGACACTTCACTTGCTTTAAAAAGCCTAAAGATTCACTAATTCCTGCCATAGATGCATTTGAAGATGATTTAAATGATGACTTAGTAGTGAATTATTCTGCGGCGTCTGGTAGCAGGTCTGACTTTAGTACTTCTGCGACTAAAATCGTTAAAGGTAAATTTGTAACAACAGCAACACAGGCTAAATTCGACCAGCACTCCGAGCAACATATTACAAGGTTGAACAATATGTCTGGCCTCAAAGTGATTAGAACAACTGCTAAGCAGTCTGCCCAAGTTGAAACAAGAAATGAAATGGATGCAACCAAACGAACCACTATGGACGCAATAGAGAGGTTACAAAAACAAGGACTTCTAATTAAAAAGCCACGCATAGAAACATTTCAGGAAAATGAACATTACGATTCGGAGAGTGATGAAGATTACGAAGAAAAATGATTAATAATTGATTTAGAAGCATTCAGCGACTTGAATACTTCAGACTGAGGCAAGACGTGACACACATAAAAGTTTAGTGGATTTGTGAAACATGTGATTTGTGTTTTGTATTTGCATCCTTTACTATGTGTACCGATACATTGATTTGGCGATCTTATAAAATATTTATTATTGTTGTTCTCTGATATTTTGAATATTAGGAGGTACTTTATGTTTAAGTTCCATAAATTATAAATAGTTTTTTTTGTAACATTAGCATAATATGTAAATATTACAATTAAGTAGAATGTAATGGACATTACTGCATGTTAGTCTTCTTGTTGTATTGAGATTCTTTAAGTGTTTTGTTATTGGCAGGTCACATGGAACATTTTTGATTTAGTGTGTAACATGGCAATTCTTGTTATTCTTTAGCCATAATAGTATGATATGTGTGTATATATAAATATATTAGTAAGCAAAAGCCTAAAATTGAACTGTTTAAATTTGGAGCCATTGAAATAAAGATTATTTCGTTAGCATATACTATCCTACTGAAACATATTTTTTGACGTTTACTGCACTCGTTTGGTTTAGTAGACCGTGGAGTTCTTACATTTGGACATTGTTTTTTTTATAATATCCCATAAAGCTTAACAAAAGTGTCTTTTAAAACTAGTAAGAATTTTTATAAAAATTCTTGTAATAACGAAATTAACAAGATAAATGGAGTATAGGCAGATTGATTGAATGAAATCCGGGTTCAGAAAAAGATTATGTATGTATGACTGTCAAATATCCCTTATAACTATTGATTCAATATCTAATGTTTTAATAAATAATCTTTTTTTAACATGTTAGATGGCCGGTAGAGTGCAGATGAATGTCACAATCTAAGTAGAAGTGCTGATTTTGTACGAGGACCATTTTTGTTGGTATAGATACAGGAAATGCTAGTCATGAGTACTGTCTCCAAGGTCTAACGCGAGCACGAACGTTTGGTGTGCTTAAGTATGCCTATGATTGAAAAATATGATTGGTTTTATTGCATTACATTATGTGTTTCATAGCATAAATTGTGAGACATCATTTGAAGAACTTGACTGAAAATTATCTATGCCCAAACATTTTGAGGATTTTGCTTAAATTTAAAATCACAGTCATTAGTATTGTTTTCATGAGAACATTTATCAAAATTGTATATACACTTATATTGACAAATGTTTGTAACT
>DWJK01002407.1:0-14705 GCA_018248815.1 Croniades pieria auraria
TATGGCAATAGGCTCACCACCTATTCCATGGGACTTAAACGTAACTGGTGAAACGTGGGACTGTACTACACTCCTCTATCCCTACACCTTCGGGGATTACAGGCGTGATTTTACGTTTTAATAATATTTTTTCTTTTTATCGCAATAATATAAAATATAACGTTAGTCATATCATTCTGATAACAATTATTTTAATTGGGGTTATGAAGACTATACATTTTAAATGACGTCATTGTAATTTTTGTTTACTTGAAATGATATTATTATTACGAATTTAGGCAAATACAGGGGTCCAATATGACTTATCTTAATCATATTGGTCAGATATTGGAGTTGGGGAGTTGCCCGTCTCCAGTAAGGACGAACTTGTATAAAAATAATGTCGAATATGGAAGAAAAAGGATTGGTCTGCAAATATGGAGATACTTAGCACTCGATGCTCTCTGCCTACTTGGAAGGGAAACTGTCGTGATTATACAGTAATAATTATAATTGTCATTACATTTTTGTATAAGAAAACAAAAGCAAATGCAAAATTTAACATTGGCATTGTAATGAGGGTAGCTCTCATTGAGCGGGGCAAAGTGCTGAATACTGAACGAATGTATAATTTAGTTGGCACTGGGTATTGGCTGTCCAATCGTATAAAGAAAGTCAATTGTGCCAATTCATAGATTAAAAATAATATTTATAACTAACATATTTTGTATTTCGAAAGTCCTTTACCCTCTTACATTATTAAGAATTGTATATACATGTATACAATATTTAATATAATATTTTTTTTCCTTTACTTTCTGAAATAATTTTGTCATTTATATTTTGTAAAGTCACATTTTTTTAACTATGTACATTGTACATACATCAATACTACATATAGAGAAAAGTAAGTGGGTATGAAAATCGATCACTTAGAAATTTCTGATGTACCACAAGCAAACAAAATATCGATTCCTGTCTCTTGTTCTATAACAGACAATAGACAATTACATAAAGTATCACTAAAGATAATATGAATATTGAGACTGGATGGCAATAAGCTATAGCGGAGTTTCATAGAATATTTCATATAGTTCTACTTGTCCATGTCAATCTTTAAACAATTTCCTTAACCTTACATTTCTTACTTTTTTACAACTTAGCTTGGTAACCACTAAGATTGAGCAATTGTTTAACACAGGATACGTGGACGACTTGAATTTTTTCCCATTCAATTGAATTTCTTTGTCGTTTTTCATATTTATTCGCTTTTATTATATACCACATACTCATTTAACGGCTAACAAAGTCGCTCACGGCGAGGCAAACGACTTGTAGAGGCCATGCGTTAACGTTTGACAATTGCGCGCGAGTTGCCCGACATGCCAAGTGAGCATTGAGACGGTACAGGTACCATAATGATCCGCTACGGATACCGACTTTGGCCTTTTACAATTCCCTCCCAACTCCCGTCGCATATTTCACTCTTTACGCCGACTTCGGAGACATATTTCTTCCTTATAAAGCGATCTTTTGGAGTATTCATTGTTATTCATTGCTGGATTGTTATTCTAGATAAAAGGTTGTAAAATCTCGTGGCGCGCGGTAAAATGTACTTTTTTATGAACACAACATCCAACAACTTATTAGGAAAATTATGCCATATCTATTTAAAATTCGTACGATACAATCATAAAACGTAGCGCCTGAGTTCGTTTGTACAAACGAATTGGGAGAATGCTAAGTAGGTATTTAAACACTCCGAGTATAATTATCATAATTTCCGTCTAAAGTTCAAGGATACGTGTGGACACGTTCTAAATTTAATTCAATAGAGACGCAAAAATGTGAAATAATATACTTATACTTTGGATCATCAGTGGGGTCCAAAAACCGGCCTGTTTCTTGTTAGAAGGCGGCCCGTTTGTAACACGGAGACCTATCGTTATCCACTTCCTGAAGGAAAATGTAAGGAAAACGAATATGTTACTTCGACGGAATGTTACATCTTGGGCATTAAGCTCCAACGTGACTCGAATGTAGAGCATTATCTGTGTCATTATGCAAAACCTATTCGACACAGATTCGTCTGACACAGAAAATGAGTAAGACAAATGATTTTTTGTTCCAAATTCTAAAGGAAATATAAAGTTGTAAAACACGAACTTAATTTAAAAAAAAGAACAATAATTCACAACTCATGAACAACGTCCAGGATAGCAGTCTGTTACAAATGACATACTAGGTTCCCAGTGCATTTCCCAGTTCCCAGACATTCGAGTATTTGAGAAGTGGGTACTAAGCAGTGAGTTTAAAGTAATTAATTGTCATTGTATACGTATTTTTGGATCTTGCATCACATGGATCCAATCGTGGGATCATGATTCTGAGTTGTTATTCAAAAATGCGACATGGCCTGCTCTGGCCGCCGACTGGCAACAACATACATAGGGGGGTGCAAGAAGCCATGCTTTGTGTTCCCCAACCCGCATGTCCAGCGTAGGGATTATGGACAACAACCCTACTTAAACTGGCTGATAATTATGATAATGACTTACTTTATTGTCAGTACTGAAAAATGATTACTAGATTTACCAAAAGAAAAGTCACTTAATGATTATATTTTTAAAATTATCCCTATCACACGGTCTCACAACCTCCTAAGTATTCAACAGATGATGTTAGATCTAGAATCAAGTATCCGTTGGAAGCTCTAGACTCAAATGACCAAATGCAGATAAAGGATCTTAAAATGCAATTGTTATGAACATTCCATTCTAGTAACATGTAATGGCCAACAATTTCATACTTTCTACTATCTAGCGGATCTGACGTAACGTACACAGATGTGGGAATGACTTGCGTACAGTAAGGCACGGTTGTTGCAGTCGCAGAACGGGTATCACGAGTTATGCAATGTTATGTTCCATAAGTCGTGAAGATGCTTTGGTTAAGCTATCGAAGGAGCCAACGGACATAGAAGTTATCTGAAGTTTTATTTATATAATGATGACTACACCTTAAATACAAATATGTCCTGACTGATTTCAGTAACAGTGTCGCTGAATTATAATTCCAATTCGTTAAAATTTCAAAGAATGAAATTTCCGATTAATTAAAAAAAAAAAAATCTTGTTAGCAACAATTTCACGACTCCTCATTGCTTCTGTTAATTTATGTAACGGAACACAACACATATTGAAGGAACGTATATATTAACTGCTGCGTCTCAGCGGAAATGCGTACGTGTGCCGAATACGTTTTTACAGCGTGAGAAATGAACCGAAAGCCTAATTTCAGCTAATCCATCTCTCAGAGATGACGATCCATATAAAATCATATAATACTGATGTTGCTACAGCCGATTGTTCTGTACTTATAATGTAGTTATGTTAATGCGATGTCAATGCATGTATTATAAGTCGCTGTCACATGTGCGTAATACTACTTGATGGACGACGTCGTATCCATCATGAAGGACAAAGGGACTAAGCTAAGTAAACACATGTAAATAATAGTACAGCACCACGCGTATTTGTGTTATATAGGTCGAATGTTCATATTTTCTAATGTATCAACTTCACTTTAGTATAGAGAAAGAATAGAATACGATTTACGTCGTACAAGTCTTGGTCCTCGGATGTTAGTATCTTGGTCCTCAGAGATTGGAATGCGGATCATGTTTTATGAATAAGGGAATGTTGTAGTTTTTTTGCTATGTCCATAGGTTGTATTGTCTACCAAATGTTGGACAGTGTCCTCGAGTTTAAACGTAAGTAAAACCGTTAATATTTAATAATAGTAATGAGTGGATTATTTACATTGAACACTTCATCGATCAACTTCTTTTATACCTAGCTCGTCTAGTGTTATTCAAATAGGTGCCGCGATTTCCCGGGATTACTGACATAGAGCGTGTAGAGTTACGTGATTACAGTTTATATATATGTCCACACATTATCTACAACGACTATTGAAGCTTTAAAATATTTAACCATTAAATTATTATCTTAAATGTATGAAAATTATTATATAAAGTTAATTATGTTATGTCTAATGTCTATATTGAGTTAGAAGACTTGCGAATCTTTCAAAACTTATGTAAAAGATATGTAATTGTGAATCAACTCTAATGAAAAGTCAATTTTTCATTTACGCCAACACAAATTCCGGGTAATGCTAAAATTAAATTCTTAAAAGTAATTTGCAACATCCGAGTTCGTAATAATAATACCATTATTTAATTCTCACGACAGCTTTCATTTCCACATAAATAAAACACAATTTAGTTTCTACGAGAGTTTTTTAATAAACTCTCGGTGACCTCATAAAACTCAGACATAGTTACATGCATATTTTATGACAAGCATTCTCTTGTACGAGTATATCATGCAGCCTTGTGGCGAGAGACGTGGTGTTTAGCATAGTTTGATGAACTCATCAAATTTGCATTTAATCTCACTTTTGTAATGAGCACATACATTCACTGGCGGTTAATATTTTGACTGGTAACATTTATTTTTCTTTATATTACATGAAAAATTAAATTAATTAGGTACTACAATTTTATACACGTATTTTTAAAGCGAGTACATTTTAGGCTACGTTGTAATAACCATATGAAGAATGAATGGAATATTCCAAATGCTTCTAATATTCAATGGAGCAGTGTCGATACTTTTTCATTCACGTACATATTGCTCAGAGCGCTTAGCTGACTCTAAAATATTCCTGAAACCGCAAAATGGCTGAGATTCCGTTTATGGAACGTTGCAATGTTGGTTGGTGAGAACACTGTCTGAGACAATATCCAAGGTACTTATCAGCGAGTATAAAATAACACGGCACGAAACCTTGTCACTTGGCCAGACATCCTTAATTCTTTTACTTATCCAACTTCTTTAAATTCCATATATATAAGTATATAGGTACATGATATCCAACCAGTTCATTACATTATTACGTTTAAATTATGTATAAAAATGCAAATCAGAGTTTAAAAATTCAATGAATGTATATGTATATTTGAATGAAAACCGTTTAAAATTCTTGTATAATATTAATTTGCTGTAAAATTAAAATATTTATCAACTCATCGAATTCATTCATATTGACGGAAGCGCGTAAAAAAGAAAGTTATCAGAGCGAAAGTGTGATTAAAATGTATATTAAGCAATATCAAGTCTTATATAACATCTGTCTCACATACAAGGATCTTAGGACACGGATTGAAGAACATTTATCTTCTATTGTTGCCATTCTTGGTTCAAATCACAGCGTAATACATTATCAGGACAATTCGCTAATATAGTCTATTCGTGTTTTTATGACTTATTTGTATGTTAACTTAGAGTAAAAAAGTAAAAACTGGTATTATACAATACAGAAAACAAATAACTACTGCATATATGTTATGTGAAAAAAAGGAGATTTAGTTTCAGTTCGTGTATTATTATTCCATGTTTTATTTTAAGTATAGTATGATTTAGTTTTAAATAGCAACATTGTATTCTGACGTTGACGTAGACTGACAGATGACAGGAAAAGACGTGGGTAGACGACGTTCGGTGAAGCTACATGTCTTCAAAAAAGATTAAAGTTATTTTGGCAGTTTGTCCATTGTATTTCTCAATAACAACCTCACAGATATACAAAATAATCATTACCGAATGCTTATCCTTATGTATCCTAGTAGAAATTTCTATTACTGGCTCTTAGTCTAGATCTGTGCCTGGTGTATGGCAGTAGGTTCACTATATATTTCATGGGACGTAAAACGTAACTGGAGAGACTTGTGAATGTACTACACCCTTCTGCCTAACCCTTGGGGGATTACAGGCGTGATGTTATTTTTAAACTTATGTATTTAAGTTAATAAACTCTAATAAGTTAATAAACATCTTCCCCTACAAATGTTACAAAACGATAGGTGACACTACACTTATATTAGAGCCATGTAGGTACTCTTACCTGCGATCTATAGTACTAAGACTATAAAGCGCATGAGGCCTCACAAGGAACTGCGCCTACAGACATAAGACCGTTAATACCAGCTTAATCCATTCGCCTCCTTTCAGCATTCTCCTTTCATGCACTGTCTGAATCGTGAACGAATCAAGGTTCATGAGCAGACTGAAACCCTAAGCTTATGAATTTTCTATTACCGACTTTGCAAGGTATGGTTTTAAAATCCATTTGTCATGGTATCTATTACATCTTTTCATCAACATACCACCAGGTGAAGAGTAACATTTCATAGACATATACAGGACTCACAAAAAGAGTTGCACTTTCGAGTTTACCGAATACACAAAAAGATCAATAAAATTCCCTTGCGAGCATTCTCAAAACTACATTTGAATATATCATGATTTTTACCAACATGTTTACGTATGTAACCTCAATATAACGATTTAAATAAGTATTATATTAGTGTAATAACATTGCAATCAAATAAAATGGATATAATGGAGCGTTCATTATTTTTCCCATTACACTGTCCCGAGAGGGCGGAACGGCACACGTTTGACAAATTCTTCCCATTGACCGGAGGAATCACGCAACGCCCCACACGGAAGGAGCACCAAACAAACATACAACGTAACGACGAAAATTTACATTAGGCTGGTGTAATGTCGCGAGGCAATCTCACTCGAGTCATTCGAGGGAGGAAACCGCTCAGCTCCACCAAATAACATTGAACTCCGCGATAATTCAGTTGCGCTCAATTCCGTTGCGAAGACGCAGCTCACACAACAATGGTTGCGCTATATCAGACTCGATGCGTCGAGTGATATCGCAAGAGAGACAAATGTGCCGCATATCTCGGAGGCGTCTCCGCATACAACCTTGACATTCTTATTTTCGTAAGACACGAAGGCGGCCGAGGGGAATGCGCGGTATTCCAATTTACTTTCAATACATTTTAATTATTTTCTCGCAGTGTGTAGTCATTTTATTGCCAAGTAAGCTTTTGTTGTTTCGTAGTGCAAATTACCCTACACATACAATGGTATTGTATAAATTTTTTTTTAAAGAACAATGTAAAGAACAATGCACGAAATCTTATGAAATGAATGTTGAAATTAAAATAAAATTAAATCGATCGTGACTGCCTCGTTGGTCGAGTGGTTGCAAGCGCTACTGCCGATCGGGAGGCTCTAGGTTTAAATCCCGAGTTGGATACTATTCAATAGGCTCACCACCTATTTCATGGGACCTAAGTGTAACGGGTTAGACGTTGGAGTGCACTACACTCGTCCGCTTACCCCTTCGGATATTACAAGCATGAAGTTACGTTTTTTTTTAAAACGTTTATTAAAAACTACTTAAACAATATTTTTGTTTTATGTCCCATAAGTACCTTTTACCCAACACGTTTCATTTGTACAGAAAAAAAGTCGTTACTAGTATTATATTGTCATAATTATTATATACATACATTTACGAATATTTGCTTTCATAATTTCATATTTCGTGCCCATTTGTAATTGCGGAAGAAAAAAATATGTATATTTAACATAAATGGTAAAAACTCGACGTATTAGGTTCGCTCCTTTGCCAACCCTTTTGAGGAAATACAAGCGTGATGTTATGCTATGTTGCAACAGGGAACAAGACACTAAGAGTATTTTAAGTGAATAAAGAAACATTACACACATCATTATTATAACCATGTACTCCACCTCTGTTTAGTAGCAAACAGCGAATAAGTACACGAGGTATAACAAATTGCAGGCAAGAAGTGAACGTTACATAATCGAAATGGTTCGCGAGAGGAAATTGAACGGACACGCGTAATGTTGCCGAAGATATTAAAATTAAACTACGTAGTAAAACTTCCCTTTTCATTGTATGTATCGGGCCGGCATTTCGGGTTTGTTTCATTTCAGAACCGTTTTATCTTCCCAATAAAATTATTTATATTAAACATTTGTTTTAGATTTAGAGTCATGTAAGCATTTGTTTTCATAAAGGAAATGTGTTTGTACAATTGAATCTTATTCTTAGAACATGGAAAATTATTTTTTGTTGACACCTAAGAAGTGGAAATTCGTTGTTCCTTCAGAGCCGCGGTAACCTCAATTTCCTCCCCCATAGCAATCTAAGCACAAGTTATTTGAAGGTTTTTGTTTCAAAAACAACATAATTGTGCCGTTGAGGCAAAAAGCCCTAATTTTTCCCTCGGATTTCCATTTAGACGACAACGAGGTAAAAAGTAAAATTTACGACAGTCACGTACATTTTATCATATTTCTTAATTAAGCTTGTTTTGAATTTTTTTCCCCCTTTAAATTTGTTCGCAAATCAAAAAAACTCTAGGCAATAATAATACGTTCAAATAAAAAACGACGAGAACTCACGAATGACAAATTATATTATTTACTCCTAATTGTTATTAATGTTTAATGAAACGGCTGAAAACATTTACCTTAGTAGGAGAGTTTTTGCTACATTAAAAGTATACTAAGCGCCTAAGGTACTGAGGGATCTGTAAATAGCAAAACCTGATACATTTACAGGCATACTGAGTTTCTTTGTACAAGGAAAAGATATATTTTGTTAGTATATACGAGTCTACTACTACTAGTACTAGTCTATTAGTATATACGAGTATACTACTCATAATATAAAATAACTTTAACTGTAAATTTATATGTAAATTTCAGATAAAGTGAATATTTCATGAGACTTGAGGTGTCAGGATTCCGTTGTTGCAAGTGGCACAATCGGTTCCGTAGGTGTGATAAATTGCTATTCTATCCAGTAAAAGGCTTAAAACAATACGCGACTCAAAACAGCCTTTCGAAACATTCATTGTATACAAATGTAAAGGTTATGTGGGCAGGTGTATAAGAAGAGCGTAAATAAAAAAAACAACCCGATGTACTAACAGCCAGTTATTTAATCAAAGGTTAAACTCTTGTTAAATTTGAATTGTCATTATGCTATAAAGATACGAGTAGTGGAACTAGAATCAGACCGATCCAATCTCCGGCATAAGAGATGTAAGATAAAGTAAAGCTGTGTTATCTTCGCTGTAAAAACCCGTATCAATACCCCACCACCTATCATGTTCTATGGCGTCCATAAAATGACTAAGAAGACTAAAAATTTACACGAAACCTTTCCTCTATATTTATAGCCAGTGCGTGGTTGAAAAGATTACTGCATCATGAGAAAACACTAGGTTTTTAAGAATTTTTCGGCACTCGATCCTCTCTGCCTACCCCATAGTGACCTGGAGTGATGACATGATAATAATAATAATATAGCCTTGCTTATAGATTATAACTTTAACCCTTTACATTCTTCGAGGAGACCAGGGTTCAACAGTGGAGCCATAAGACATAATGATGATGATACTTATAACAGATAATTTGCAAGTAACATCCTAACGTATTTCTTGTCCATGTAACAAGCATACTTATGTTACGCGATGGCGTTAATTAAAATAGAAAATTAATTTGTAGAACACGATATTCTCCTATTATATCCCTTGAAACGATCTTTGTAGATATTCTATCTACATCGTCAGCAGTTAATTATTCAAATGGAAACAATTAAGATACATTCATTTAATTTTCATTGCTATTTTAAGCTATTCAATTAACATTGAATAAAATTCCTAAATAATATTATGATAACGGGGTGGCGGGACTTGTTTCTTCTAGAAAGAAACAAGTCCCGCCACTAAGCCGTTAAAAATGAAAAAAAACACACAAACGAAAGTCAGAATTCGAATATGGAATGCGCTATACATAATACTACTATAAACGTATTAGAGAACGTCGTACGGAACACGTCCCTCCTTCTAAAGCTGTTTCGTTGACCGTTTGACCTTGACATTAAAGGCAGGTGCACAAAGATCCGCCTATTAATAAATTCAATTATTTATGCTATTTTCTCTTTCTTCTTCGTTATTTAAATGTCCCTTTGAAGTACACTTTCGTTAACAAAGGTTAAGTTGACTGCGTTTATTGGAAAATCGAACTTTGTACGAGAACCTACCTATAGACAAAACTATTTACATAAAGTTTCCTTCGATCCAGTATCTTACTTAAAGCGCATATAAATAGATTGCATTTAAATTTATCTATCGGGTTTAATAAACAGTTTTAACATGGCGCTATTTAAATTGGTGATAATACCAAGTGTTTATTACAACTAATGTAAAGTAGAATTGCTACACATCTCTGCCTACCCTTTCAAAGAAATACAGCCATAAGGCTTGTTGTTAATGGTATTAACTATCTAATAACTTGCAAGTTTAAAAAAAAAAGATGAATTCGAATGATGAATTGATTTTATCACTTATGTGATGGTAACAAACTCTTATGAAACATCGCCAAACGTATAATATTTTTAGTCAATATACGAAACTCATAATTTATTCCTCGTCTGACTAAAATAGCAATCATATATTGCAACAGCAAGCATTACTCATATGTATGTACTGACATATAGCGACACACCTATTTCCTTTACGAGGAGATAAGATTTGCAATAACAATCTCAAGCCTCCAACTTAAGATACTAAAACATAAAACACTGCGATCGGAGAACATAAAACTTACGAGAGCATTAATAATTTTTACTATTATTTTGTAAGAAAAAACTAAAATAAAATAAAGCGGCGAAGTCACTGTATATTGTATAATCGTCAATTATAATATTCTGTATAATTATTTAATATATACTGTTATATACATATGTACATGCTTAAACTGCCAATAATTCATGAGCAAGTCTATTGGTCAACTTTAACATTTGTTCGTATCCACATAATTTTAAAATTAAATTTAATAGCATTTACTAGTTTTATGTAACCAAATGAGAATCTTATATATTATTAAAGTAGATTATAATTGAAAATTAAAATGCACATTTATCGAGATATATGGTTTTAAAATAACATGATTTCTTTCCGCGGTGGGAGCTTATCGCTAACAGCCATAAGGCCGCCAGTCCCTTTCACTTCTCTAACATCGTAATAAAGTACGTTAGAAATCGTGAATAACTTTAGACTTTGTATACTCAATGAGTTATGTATATTATTCGTCGTATAATTAATTACTGGTAACATTAAACTAAATCTTCTAGCCATAACTCACATTGAAATTGTCTATGAAACTTATAATTTTACTCGTATTTGTCTTTGTATATTTTACTATATATTGAGTATTATTAAAATTAATCTGATATACTAAATACGAGTACTTTTATGTATTTGTTGTTCTATTTATGGCAACACTTATAATGATTAATATAACACACGTTAGAAGCACTTAATTAAAAAAATAATTATTAATAAAGGAACGCCTAAATATTTTCATTTAAGACTAAATGCGTTTGTAACGATAATATTTTTATATTTTATGAAAATTATAAATACATATATTTTATCATATGAATTAAACAATTACTTTTATTGAAACGCCCTTGAGTTGGCTGTATGAACAATTTGATTTGCTTGCTAAAGTACATTATTTTTGGAACCATGAAGGGAACAAAAAATTTATATTTGCAAAAAATTTACGCATATTATCATATCTCCCATTCGGCTTCATAATAACTTCATAAAAGGATTCTATTAAGTATTTTTGTTTTCAAAATTCAAAAAACTAAATATCAATGGAGCAGCCAAACCACGGTTGCAAAATTTATGAAATATAAAGACAGGTACTACGTAAGAGGAGTGCGATAAAATTGTGTACTGCAGTCTGTATTAAAACACTGTACCAGCTAATCAGACTTTAAATTAATCTTTTTAATTTCCTTGTTGTATTGTTTAAAATTAAAAATATTTTATATTGTAAGTTAAATTAATAAATAAATGTGTAAAATTCATTCTCTCCAAGCTCTCGAAACTTCCAAACAAAAGCTAATTAAGTAACAATGAAGCTGTAACCCTCACCTTGTATATACCGTCCACAAGTTTCGTAAGTTCTTCCGTCTCCATGGCGAATTGTTTTCAGGTATCTCTAATGAATTTACACGTGATCCTTCATTGATCAATGTACACACAAACTAAGTTCGACTTTAACACTATCAACACACAATTCACATTGCAATGCACCGTCTCCAGTTGATGTTTTCTTCTTCAACGAATTATCACTTGAGAAACGATGTCGATGACATCTGAAACAAAAAAAATATATATTAACATTTGATAGCACAACAGAAATGATAGAAAAACGATTTTTGAAAATGGAACAAAAGATCACATATCTGCGCGGAAAAAAGTTTTCGTAACCACTACAAATAGAAATACTAGTACAGTTTTCAAATGTGACACTTCGTAAATAACGTTTTGGGGCGACAAAATTCCGTTTCCGACAAAACTGACCGTTAAACTCATTAGTTTAAATAAATTGTTAAACACCATAAATAATAAAATTAAACTTAATGCGACGTAACACGGCACCTGTTCGTGTAGCGTGTCGAAGCGTGCGTTCAGCCCGACGCGAGCGACTAGAATACAGCCTCTACTGCGAAGCCTCGCGATACGCTTCTATGAATCGTTTAGAAACACATAGCTCGGGAGCCCAGTCGCGCTTACAATCAGGTTCTTTGTGAATTGTATTGAACGAAATTAACGGTTTCCCATATTTTATTTCGTTTCTATATTTATATTTGTACGTACCATGAGAAATTTGTAAAACTGTCAAAAATAACTCTTCAGCGCAAGAAGCTATGCAATGAAACGTGTGTAACAATAAGCTGCTACAGAAAATATAGAGCGTTCATATTTGAAAATATGTTACTCGTATCACTCTCTGAACTCTATGACGCATATTATGTTTCATTATAATGATACTAATTTCTTTATTACTAACAAATCATAGCAATGTTTTAGCTATTTAATATTTTTCTTTTCCTCCTGATACCGAATGCATTGGAACAGAAGGGGACATAACATTTAATGTCTAAAACATTTTCTTACGTTATGAATACGGATACCGGAATGTACGTACGGAGCTCTCGTACTAGAGACGCTAGATCTGTTGATGTCTTAACTTTGTGCTCACAGCTCACCACCAAATTGTTAAGATAAGATGGAATTCGGCCACTCGTTTCGCAACTACAACGGTTCAACGCCCCATTTGACAAAATCGCCCACTTGTTAAGGAATGCGAATATATTTTCATAATTTAACGGTTAATAATACCTTCGCTCAAATCGCAATCATAACAGGTGCGTTATCTAGTTTACAAGGATTTAAATGACAAATACCGGTAAAAGAACCGATAATTATCTATTAAAGATTTCAATAAGCGATAAAATTCCAAATTTGAATCGAAGTATATTTTTATTTTAGTAACTATTATTAATGCAATTATAATTGCAATACGTGACAAACTGGGGTTATTAAGATAAAAAAATTTGAATTCGTGAGCTGCAAGTCGTGACATAAAATATTATGACGCTCGTTACGAAATCTCGTCAATGCCACCAGAACGATTGGCAGTAACAACTAACGAGTACGGTCTCGCCAGAACAGCTTAAAGAAACATGTATTATTTACTTTTATGTATAACAATTGGGAATATAACTACAGATTACTACCACCACACAAACATTCATACATACACACAAATATACATTTATACATTTGCGTGTGTGTGTATATACACACAAATTATTATATAAGCAAGTATTTGTACAGAAAATAAAAGCGAAATTGTCGATTGTGAGTCCTATAAAATGTCGCATATTTATCAGTCTGTTGGGACGACCTTATTGCATATCAAGCATCACCTACGTACACCTGGCAGTCGAGTACAATAGACAAGCAATCACTTTCATTCCTGATCGCCCACATGACTTACAACACAATTAAACATATACACGAGTAAATTAGGCATAACATTTCTCTTACGTAATGACAGTGAAACACAAGAACTATATTTATATATCAATTGTAATAATACTTGTAAAATTACACATTAAAATAAAACAACACTGAAACACGAAGAGCTACAAAATATATACACAAATATGTAAATATAAATATATGTAAATAGTCAACTGTATATTTTACAAAGCCAACTTTATAATTTACGTTAAATGAGGAAGTTACAAAGTTGGAAACTAAAGTTTTTCGGACGCTCGCGCCTCGCAGTCATTACATAATCGCAAAACATATATATAACTTCGCTAAAAGGTGTACAAAATTACTAGGGAATTAAAAATATTTACTTCTAGAAGAATTTGACACTGTAGAATTATAAAGAAGTAAAGCTGTGTAATACTATTTATATAGGCAATATTTATTCTTTGTATTGTCGATTATATCAACTTCGGGAGCCTTGAAAATTGTATACATAGATACATACAATATTAGTCAAACGATTTTTGACTTTAGCATGATTTATAGATAAATATATTAGTATCTCGGGTTGTATGGATTGTGGCAATGGCTCAGTAAGCACGATATATCAGATTAATAATAATATAATAATAATAATCGACCCATTTATCATTCCACTGTTGGAATATGGGTCTTCTTTCATATTGAGAGGGTTAAGGCCATTGTCTGCCATGCTGGCCAAGTGCGGGTTGGCAGACTTCACACACCTTAGTTTTTTTTTGTAATAAATTCTAAGGTGTACAGGTTTCCTCACGTTTTCCTTCACCGTTAACAAGCGATAATTAGATTTAAAACCCACTTTTGTAAAGAGGTGCGCGCCATGGATTTGAACCCAGAACACTCGGAGTGAGAG
>DWJK01002408.1:0-14702 GCA_018248815.1 Croniades pieria auraria
GTGCTCGGTGTAGGGCAATAGGGTCATCGCCTCTTCCATCGGACATAAACGTAACTGGTGAAACGTGGGAGTGTACAACACTCCTCTGCCTACCCCTTCGGGGTTTACAGGCGTGATGTTACCCGGTACGTTCTAATATGCTATAAAAAAATGAAAACTTATGTATTCTAAGATACTAACATCAGAACTAGCTGCTTGACTGTCCCTTTCATAATTTTCCCAGTTGGAAATGTTTCGTTCGAGACGGTTATGTCATCCGATAAACAAAACGCTCCCCGTTTATGTCGTGGCAATAAAAAAACGATGCTTCTCTTAAGCATCTTCTAAAAATACTTAGCTACACTCACACCAAATGAAGTGTAAATACCAGTGGAACGAAATATGTAGTTACTTAAGAGCAGTTTGTTTTTCTTACTGTTATGAATTCTATTCTAGAAATGGATTCTAGATTTCTATAAATGTATATAGAGTATATACATCATAGTTATTTTTAAATTAGTAGTAAAGTGCACCAAACAGGTTTTTCGCAAAATCACCCTACAGTATTACAACGCATGGAAAAACCTTTTTAAATGTCGGACACATTTTTAAATAGAGACAATTCCAATTGGCGTTTCCATTTTACCGAAAGGCGACAAAAGAGTCTGTGAATTCAATAAGGCGATATCTTGAAGGCACGAACTATAACATAACATTCTAAAAGATAGTGGTTAAAGCGATGAAGTACCTATTCTACATAAATAATAATAAGGCAGGCCAGACATACTCCTCTGTACGGCTCGTAGGCTCTGTTCTCCGTTCCTATACATGCAGACAGAAAAGGTATCATGTTAGTACATGAGAAATGTAACGTCACGCTGATAAACGAGTATGATTATAATGGTGAGTTTAACTCGTAAAAAAGTGAACTGAAAGAAGTAATGGTGGAAAGAAAACTACTAAAGCACGTTTCTCCTAATCTAGCATAGCGGGATGGAAACATTGATGAAGTTGAAGAAACAAATAATTTTTGACACGTACTCGTACAGTATTAAAAGCAGTGATAGCCTAGTGGTTAAGAAAGTCAGCCTTTCACTCCGAAAGTGCTGGGTTCAAATCCATAGCGCGCACCTCTTTACAAAAGTGCGTTTTAAATCTAAATATCACTTGCTAACGGTGAAGAAAAACATCGTGAGGAAACCTGCATACCTTAGAATTTATAAAAAAAAAATCTAAGGTGTGTGAAGTCCACCAACCCGCACTTGGCCAGCGTGGCAGACTAATGGTCTTAACCCTGTCAATATGAGAGGAGATGCATATTCCAACACTGGAATGACAGATGGGTCGATTATTATTATTATTTTTTATTAAAATACTAAGATTGTAACTAATTGGGTGTCAAGATAATATATGAACTTACACACATACGAGTATATATAATATAATTACGAACACCAATCGTCACGATTCTGGGACCTTTTTAGCCACACACAGCTGTCGGAAAGTGTATATTACTTTCATATTTATGAAGACAATAACGGTAGCTGTTTCCATTTCACGTCGAGACATATCGATGATGACAGCCAGTGCGTATAGCCTTTCGATTAAAAGCGACGCAGTCATCCTACGAGCTCCGATACTTGCGGAGGCAATTTATTTGCAATCTATTTTTCCATTACGTCCCACAGCCATCAGTCCGCGTGGATTAAGGTTTTGAACGTGGACTCATTGTGTGTATCGTGAGGTCTCAGTCTAATTGGCCAACAAGAACAGTGTACATAATTAAGGAAAGAAAGAAAATATAAATATTAATTCGAGAACGAAATACAATACGTAGTCATAATAAATCAAAACACTCAACCAATGCTTGCTAATAACATTTAAAGCAATATAACAAATAACCTGAGTACAACCAAGTAAATACATAACTAAAAATAAATGAAAAATATTAGATATATAACAGTTATTACGTGATAGTACTACACTCGTCTGCCGAACCCTGCGGAGAACTACAAGCGTTATTTTATATTAGTATTAGACAATCGTACAGAACAGCTGACCAGTAAACATAAGTGTCAAAACTGACACAAGGAGTTATGAACACGCACAGATAAGCGCAAAAGACCCGACAGGCTCGTACAATTCCAAGAACCGATCACCGGAACGTAATCACCGCCTGAACGAACGCGTCTGAACGAACGTTACTAGCACGTACATACGTACTCGTAAGTTTATTTGGCAGTTAACGACGTTACACAGTTATATTGTGTTACGTAGTTAGGACGCCAAAAGTCCTCCAAACTTTACGTTAGACTTGAAATGGGTTCTAGTTTTCGATCCCTAACGATCAAACTGCAATCGGAACTTACTATAATGGCTAAAAGACTTAGAAACTTCCTGCTAATCGTGTCGTTAATGAAATTAAAATATTTAAATGTTCATTAAAAATGAAAAATAAAACAAATCCTTGCGGCTAGCCTAATTCTAAAAGATGTCTTCTAAACAGTCTCATATATCGTTAGTGCATTGAAATGAAAATTACTTTTATCACATGAATGGTTTTTTTAAACGATATGGTAATAAGTAGAACACTAACGAATTAGGGGCTCTTTCTGCACCTTTACGATAAAGATTCTCCATCGACTCTTCAGTTAGTGTCCAAAGAATACACATGCCACCCAATTCAATAAATGAACTTCCAAATATATATAAATGCTAAGACCGTTCTAATATTGACTGCCTCGTTGGTCGAGTGGTTGGAAACGCGACTGACGATCGGGAAGTCCTGGGTTCAAATCCCCTATTTATAGAGGATTTTTACAATACCATCCTCATCGTGGATCAAATCAACTCTGCACCACGTGCCCTAAAGGCGCTTTTTTAACGTTATTAAACCAGGTGTACATTTGTATATTAGCAAGTAGCAAACATGTGACATAAACGCAGACGATTTATATTTTTATATATATTGCCATTCATTAAATATCACACAAATATTCTACTTAATTATACCGCTGTATTACACAGCGTCTTTAGAAAAGAAAGTTTACCTTGTCTATTAAATATATTTAGTTTAAAATTACTCTCTCAAATACATCCGCTTTTTTTTTCCTTTTATGAAACACAAAGAAATTCAAGAACATAAATTGCACCACCGTTTATTCTCGTTTACAAAAAGAACGCCGTGGGTCTTGTCGCTCGGAAGATATTTTAATTATTCTCCATGGGGGAACCTGCAGGAAATGTTAAACGAATAAAGAGAAACTTTCGTATATTTCACTCGGTTTCGTTCTATAAAAAAGTTACATCTCTGTCGTAATAATATTCTAATAAATATTTGTCGAAACTTATCAGCACTTCGAATTATCAACGAAGCGCAATAAAAATAAAACATACTATTGAAAGTATAACTATTCATGGTCTCTCATAATTATTTTTAATTTTCTAGCAAACAGATTTTTCTAACACAGTCATTTAGTTTCCATATGAAAAACAACCCTATATATCACCCGGTATCACGGTCCTATGAAACACAGAGCCAACGAAGCAATCAAGACACTCAACGAAATCAGTCATAAAATCAGTTTTGGAAATTATAATAACACCATAATATTAAGTTGCCTGGTTTATAAAATATCACGGCAAATATCATTCAAACTTTCAGCTTGAACGAACAACTCGATTGGGAAGCAGGGAAAATTCAATTTGTGACATTTCACTACAGACAGATACCGGGACGGGTGAAGTTAAAAAAAAATACTTCTCGAAATAACTATGTTGATATTAGATAGGATTTTATGTACACAGAATAAACGTAAAATTTAAGAGACTGAGTTTAGACCGTGTTTATCTAACACGGCACACCATTACACGAGTGAGAGCTCGCAGAGTGTCGCCTTACGGCGCGTGAGCTCACTTGGGGGCATCAAGCCCTCCACTTTGTACCTTCTACGTCTCAATAGCTACGATAATAAGACGCTGCGAGAGTGGCTTTCAGTTTTTTATAACGAGGTATTCATTAATTCGCAGAAACTGCGATTCTTATTCATTTTCTTTTTTTTGTTTTGTGGCTCAGTTGTCACTTTATGAATATAAATAGCCTGTTTCAAATAAGCTTTATATACCATATACAATATGTATGAACTAAGACGTTGCCACTTCTCATTCTGTGAGAAGACTAACTAAGAATAACAATATAGCTAGTTTTAAGTGTGGTCATTCACTTATTCCGGAGAGAAAGCCTTCGAGTAACTTAACTAAGATTGAAAGGTGGCAAATTTTACTACCTTCATTATAGTTTTCCAAAGCATCTTCAATGATCAAACATCGCGACTTGATTACTCCAGTACCTTTTTCTTTAAAGTTGTGAAACTTTCTAAGGACGAGAAGACTTTCTCGAACTTTCTAGAAACTGTCTGTCGAGAATCATTACATTATCATATCTATTGTAAGACAGACCGCTTCGATGATAAATTTTCAACACGATCCGAAATTACAGCAAACGAACCAAAAATTGTCCCGACACTAATTCTATAATACGTAGGGTTTAACCCAATTAAATTTTAGGCTTAGTGGTTGATTGAGAAAACTACACATTCATCTACTGAATATAATATCCGTTCGATAAATAAACACAGCTCATTACAACGTAATCCTTAAGCGACGCGGTGGTAATAAACGAAGAGCTGGATCTATTTTACTATTAAATGTTTCGTGAGTATCTATACACATGATATATGTACCGGCTTAACTCACGTCAGTCTCCGTCGCGACCTCGCTACAAGCGGCGGGAGCTCATGAGGAAGGACCTCGTATCGGTCCGAAACTAGTCGGGCCATCCCGAAAACCGTACGTGAGTTAAGCCGATACATATTTAATCATGTGCTGGATCTAATTAATTACTTGAATACAAAGATGAAAGTCGGTCATTTTTTTATCGATTCGTATCTCGCTGTATAAAATCTAGGGAATGAGTAATCGAATTGATTGCCACCTCACTGTAATAATTAGTAATTATTTTTTGTGAAATAATCACCAAATGGTCTGACGACCTGAAGAATACAACGGGAAGCAGCTGGATTCGGAAGGCCCAGGACCGGAAGTAATAGCGCCGATTAAGGAGGCCTATGTCCAGTAGTGGACATCTCCAGGCTGATGAATCACCCCATACACGTACTCCACAGATTAAATATACATAATTATTATTTAGTTTGATAGCACAGACCAAAATTAACAATTTTTTTTTCTATTTTTATATTATCTTGAATCTCAATGGTACTTCGGCTTACTACTAACGACCTTGTAGTAAAACGTGTGTCAAAGCAATTGGCTCGGTGCGCCCACGAGAGTTCCTCGCTTGGAAACGCCACTCATGGACACTTTCTGATTACCGCCGCTGTTAGATAAACGTAGTGTTTTTGCGTGTTTCACTCACATACCCGATTTATAAAAAAACTATTTATGTTTCTCATTGAAATGAGACAATATTTTATGAATATTAAAAATTTGGTAGACTGGGTCGAATGACGATCTGCGAAAAGCTACAGACAGAAGCTTCCAGTAGATGCGGCAAGCTGAAGACAAGGCGCGATGGCCCTCTTTAAAAAAGGCCTACATCCAGCAGTAGACTGCGACAGACAGATGATGAAAAAATTTATGTATATTTATTAAAAATTACATCATATATTTTATACCGTTTACCAAAATTTCTTTGGTTGCTGTGTTCCAGACTAAAGAGTGTGGTGGGAGGCTACAACCAAACAGATGACTTCTCGGAAATGTCAATACATCTGTGATAGATATAAAAAATCTTCCTAATTTAACTTAGTTTAAAATAAAAACATTGAACAATGGCTATGGCCAGCAGTTAGTACAAAGATTCGGTAGGTCGCATCCCCGTTTAACTAATACATACATATGTATATTTAAATTGTGACACCAACTTCCCACTAAGTCTAAGAACCAGAAAGTCCCACAAAGTCCACAGACTCTAAGGATTTCCATCGGCTAGTATCTTGTTTGCCAAGATAAGTCTTTCGTTTCTTCTAGTTTCATCAAACTCTTTATATATGCTCGTCTACTAAAGGCACTCTTCCCTAATACTAAGTACTGTATAAATAATGCAAAGTTTCATTCACGTCACGATCTTACATTTCATTGCCACTGGACCAGACAATAATAAGACCATTAATTTAGGTGCGGGTTATTGATTTCCCGCAGGGCCAAATCCCAAATCTGACGTCGGAACACAAGGGAGACATGATACCTCTCGGTAACTTAATCCTAGAGATGGAATGGGGTATCCCGTGGGATTTACAGGCTAACAACCTCGTTGAATTTGCGTTATAACTGGCATGCTTATTCTGGTGACGTATTTGAAATAAGAATTTTCACTTTTGATAAAGAAAATGTGGCAACATTTTTGTTACTCATCTCCAACTGTTTTATTGTCGCACTGTTGGAGACGGTCTTCCTATAAGTATAGAACCGTTCAGGCAATAAAGAGCTGTTATGCTACACTGTTCAAGTTCAGATTGGCAGAATTCCCACCGTTTAGTAATATTATGAACAACTCTAAAGAGTACTACAGGTTTCCTCGTTCCTTACTTCACTTCATTTATGTATTTATTTATCACATTTGGATAACCTCAGCGAATGCTATTACAGAAGCAAAGAATTATGCGAATAGAAGCAATAAGTACAGGAATATATTTATCATCTCTTTCATACGTGACCCTCAATATCCCATCTGGACATAACGATGCGAAGCGGAACAATCTTCCTGTTGAAATAGGATCGCAAATAGCAAGCGAAATCGTCAAAGGTTATTATTTTACAAGACACAAGTACCTACTTCTTGTTTTACGTATTATTGCCATCACTACAAAGCTAACATGTTATGAAATATAACCTCGTAATTACTGAAATCTTATTAAAAGTGTAGTAAATTACTAAAGATTTTGCAATTTATTAAAAACATCATAACTAAAATTTCAATTTTTGTTGACATTACCTCAAAACGAGTTCTACAATAACATATCAACCAATCTTCAAAAAGTTATCAATAACTCGCATACTAGTAATATATAGAAATAGAACGAAAAAAAAATATTTCAGGGAAACCTAAAAATATGTTAAATAGTAAAAAAATCCCGAAAGCTTATTGACAGTTACGGGTGCGTACCTAACATACTCGTACATCAGCAGGATCAGTAATACGCTAATGTACGAATTCCATCATGTAGCTAGCTGCCTCTTACGTTTATAGCATTTTCTAAAAAGAAATATATTTGCACGTATTAAGCCTAATGTATTTCAGTTCAGCCTTTATTAAGGCGAGAGGTACGTGCTACAACTTAGCACGCTCAAAGAGACCTTTTATGTTGAGTGAAGCTTCCGATCGACACGGAGTGCCTGCGGGCTTTGAGCAAATCCACGTTGATAATGTTTATTCATATTTATTTCAGCTTGCTTACTGAAGCGCCCGTTTGCATATAGTAGCTGTGCATATATATAAATAGATACCTGTACATTAAATACAATATACACATATTTATCATCGCGTCTCGTAACTTAATCAGATAGGCAGAGAGCACCGGGTGCCAAATGTTTATATCTAGAATATCTCTAGATGTACACATTTATCTATATACACACATAGAACACACGTATAGACATACATATGTATGTAACCACACATACATCAAGTAAACTATGTTTGTCCAATACAGTGCCTGTGGTATAGAGGGGTATGGTCTTAATACTATTAAGCGCTGTCCTCGGTTGGTCCAACTACGTAGTTCGCAAGGCTTGTATGAAATTTCGTTCTGATATTATACAGGCGAGGTTTAACTTTTTTTGTTCTACACAAGTGGCAATAGTAGAGAGTAAACAAAACAATACTGAACACAACTGACGCTTGGAAAAATGCCAGAATTGTTACTAAGATGGGATTTCTGGTAAACTTCATTACTCTCAATTTGTCTGTTAAGATTTTCTTTCAATTTTGTAATAAATATATGCGTTGCAATATCAAATAAATTACCAACAGGTTGTCAGGCTTCAAGATCTTCAGCATCTGTTTTACGTACTTATCACGCATATTAATTATCCATAAGACATGGTTAGCATTTTTATAGAGATTTAAAATATTTTTTCGTTTGCTTAGATACTATTTAGAGAGATTAAGGAAACATTCGAACTTTTTATATATTTACTAGGGGACCCGGCAGACGTCGTCCTGTCCGAAAAAGCATATAATATTTTTTTTTAATTTTGCTATTGCATAATTACTTCAAACAAATCTACGGTTTAGTCATCATTTTTGGATATCTCACCGAATGCACCGCCACCTACCGCATCCAATTATGGATTCAAATCTTACAGGGACCCACTCGAACATACACAAAAATATCATTAACAGAATCCCTGTCGTTTAGAGAATATCAGGACAGCAGCGCCACCTACCGGGTCCAATTGATTTTTCAAACCGTCGAGAAACCCATAGAAATTTCTAATTTTACAGACAAAATTTCTTCCAAATCCGTTCAGCCGTTTAGGAGTTAGGTGACAAACACACGTACAAAAGAATTATATATATTGTTAAAGACAATAGGAAATATTATACAGCATTACGATAATAAATATATTAATATTATATTAGCAAAAAGTAAATAAACGGTGTCTTACCAACAGATTAACTAACGCCGCCATCTGTTGGACACTTATAAAATTAATCAAAATTATAATTATTTTTGTCATATAAAAAAATATTTAAGCAATAAAATATTTAATTTGAAATAAAGCCTGTCTTTTAAGTAGGACCAAACAATAGATATCTACAAAATGTTATTGAAATCCATTCAGTGTTGTCGGAGATTACCTTAAATGAACATCGTGACTCGGGATTTTTATACATAAAGATGTGTTTTTGTTTCTATATATTCATGAACTTCTATTTTTAAAGCGTTATGAATTATAAATCTATGGAAAGGACCCAAAAATTTCCATGCAATGTTAAAGCAATTTAAATAGCTACCCTCTAGCTGCTCCGTACTATTAACTTTTCATTCTGTTTAAAGTTCATTCGAAGTCCGAAACTGAATACTTAACTTTAAGTACGAGTAAAGTACGAAGTTACTTGTCATGTTTTTCGTTTGCAAACTTTTAATCCTCTGCTCATAAAGTTGCGTATATTTTTATTGTTTAGAGGAATTCATTGCGCAAGTTTGGATAAGGAAGTGAATGCTTTTGTGGCGAAACCCGTCGGTTAATTTAAAACTTGCCTAATCATCAACTCGGCTCTCAAATAGTCTGGAACTAATCGATATCAGACACGAACTTTACTTTGCGACTCGTTCCCGATTGGACAAAGATATTTTTAATATTGCCGTGAAAAATTAAAACGAATGCTTTGCCACGTTTTTGGTGTTGCCAAATAACAAAAGAGATCATAATATATACGAATTTTACTTTGATAACGTCAAATATGTTAAATCATTTAGTCTTTTAGATCATAGTCATCAAAATCATATAGGTATACAAAAACCATAATACGAAAAACTCGATACTTTTTTTAAACAGAACGTATCAATAGTCCGTACATCAAAGTTGTAAGTAATGACATTTTGTTTTTGACAGCTTTCACTTGTCAATGCAGTAAATTGATCGAAGTTTTCCACATCGAATAATCGGCAGTTTGCTTTGAATGACTGTTTCATTATAATGAAAAAGAAACCGTATTCTAATTTCATTTTGTCTGTCATTGTCCGTGAATTCTGACCGGCGAAATATTAACACGGATGCTGTTTATATGATTATGTGAAAGTTTTCATTTTGTCATTTGTTCAGAATTTGAACAAAAATTTGGCTCAAAAATTGGATCTTCCCAATAAGGTGCAATTAAATTAAATTGGGGTAAATATTTTAATAATTTAGATATATTTCTGTTTTATTTTTCCACATGAAACACCAATTTCTTTGAGAATAACCATGCTATATTCTCAAAAAGGTCTATTCTGTTTTTATATTACATAATATTTACGGATTGTTTTTCGTCATCGAATTCGCCGGACAGCAAATCCATCTTTTTTAAATAAAATTGTTTCAAAAGTAATTGACAAACTATAAGGGTAATTTTACTTTCGTACAAAACTCCACGGTTAACAGTCATTGTACGGTTGGCGTAGCTACAGCGGTATCTAAAGGCAACCGGAGAACACAGGAACCACAGACCACAGCAACTTTTAAGTTCTAAAAGAAGACTGCTTAGTCTGGGACCACATTAGTTCCATGAATTAAACTTGACCTTATTACAAAAGTCGTCAGAAGAACATACATATATCGTACATATATATACTTATATATATGATATACATACATATATACTTACATATATACATATATATACTTCGTGCCTTGTTTTAGTAGCAAGATTAATTAATGAATACAGATTATTATATATAATTTTCCGGTAGTTATTCGATCTAATAGGTACTCCGTTTTTTCTACGAGCTTGCTATAAACTAAAGCATGAATTGCATACTTGTTAATTGTTGGCCAACATTTCCAAAAAGCGATAGTTTGCGCCGTTCGCGTTCTCAGCCGTTATCATTTATGAATTATTACAAAAATAATGGTAAAAATGGTATAAATATTATGGTAAACAGATGTCGCATCTATTTTTTCATTGTGTATATTAATCAAAAATTCTTACCTGGTTCCTGCTACTGGTTGCCAAACAGCGTCAAGAGGAGCATGAGCCGGGGGCGGTGGCTCTGCGCCCTCTCCACCTGTTTCAGTTCTACCTTCCCAGCCCTGAAACAAGATTACAGAAGCCATATAACCAGGAGAAATATTATAATCATGAATCAATAACAATATTGAATCCACCTCAAATCAAATTAATCAAAACCCATATACGAGTAATTCAGTTTTACATACAATACTCTTTCGAATTAGGTTTGTGTTTGTACTGATTATGAAAATGTTCCTTATTCTAAAAATTATTCTAGGTCTAAATCCCACTAATAAATTATCACTGTGCCGAATTTCTTTTAAAGTAGATTATAAGTTTTTGCATGAAAAGCAAAAAAATACACGTGAAAAATTTAATGTTCTTTTGTTTGAAAAATTAACGCAATGTAAACTGCATTGCTATGTTCTGGCTGAAGTTCATCGAATAAGGATTATATGTAAAGTAGGTCCAATGACGTGCGGAATATTGCGCAGATGGATCGAGCTCACATTGGTATCACTCTGTAAGAGTCGTAAAGTTGTCCCGCCGTGCATTCCACATGCTACGTTTTTATCACGAATGAAGTTATTCTTTGTATTTTTATGCCGTGACTGTCGCTTAATGTGGCAAATAACGAACAGTAAAGTTAAACAAATCGTTTGCAGTGCGTTAGAATTGAATCGAGATTTTTTTGATGATATCATGGTTTTTGTATAACATTTGAATTTGAAAGCATGTAAATTGCATTATTATGCCAATTGTAATCCTGTTGTACTGGCAACACCTGTACATATAATAAAATGGCGAAGTATGTTTGAAATGAACAATAATTTCTAATATACTGTATTTTATCTTCCAGGAAAAAACATATATTTAAATCACAATATTAAATATAAATGTGCCGTAATAATTATTGAGTTCCACGTTTGGGTGAAGGAGATTTTTAAAATATATAAAGAAATTATGCCTTTTCCTGCGCTTGAACTGCAATAATTATGCCAAGTATTATGTACAACTCATTTTAAGATTGAAATATCGTGTGTAATTATTTTACAAGGAGTTACAATAAATAAGAAAATTGCTCATGAACGCTGTCATGAACGTCAGCTGACCGTCAGAAATTAAAGTGGGCTATTACGTAATTAAATATACCAAACGTAATGTTACGTAGACGTAAACGTAATAACGCCTTCAAACGTGAAACGTAATAGCTGTTTTATAGCTTTTAAACGGCATCTCAACCACTTCATAAGGATCATAAACCAGAATTTTAACTCCTCTTATCTACAGCCTTGTCAGTTCAGGTATTTGGTTTCAAGCGAATTGAATGATTTAAAAATTTTCTGCATTTCATTTCATACTAGTGAGCCAAGACAAGATATGTTTTCCTAAATATTCTTAAAACAATTAAATAAAAAAATATATAATAATAATCGACCCATTTGTCATTCCACTGTTGGAATATGGGTCTCCTCTCATAATGACAGGGTTAAGGCCATAGTCTGCCACGCTGGCCAAGAGCGGCTTGAGAGACTTCACACACCCTAGATTTTTTTTAATATCAATTCTATGGTTTGTAGGTTTCCTCAAGATGTTTACCTTCACCGTTAGCAAGTGATATTTAAACTTAAAACGCACTTTTTGTAAAGAGGTGCTTGCCATGGATTTGCACTCAGCACGCCCGAAATGAGAGGCTGAATTCTTAACCACTGAGCTATCACTGCAAACAATACTTAAGACAATTATTATACAAAAAACCGCGGTATTCTAGTTTCAGTAGATATGTATTTTGACGAATAATTTGTCGTTGCGTAGATTCTTTCGTTCAACTTCAATTTGTAGCTATAGATTTTTGTGTAACATTCAATTTAAAACCCACTATGTCCTCTGATAGCATTAATTTCGTGAATATTTAGTAGTCCAATGTGAAAAACAAAATTAAAAACATTTTACATAGCATAAACCTGGATTTACTTGCACTTCACCAATTAATTGATACCTTAAATGAAAGGCAAATAATACGGGTGATTTGCCTTTTTGGAATAGAGTAATATCCTTGTTTTCGATCTTATCAAATTGTTGTCAATAATTAATCCATTACGTAATACTTTTTGGAATATGTTTGAGAGCACAAAAACTGAAATTATTAGCAAATACATAATTCCCTATATTGTTTTTGTCTCCCTTTGATCTAGGTTTCACTATCGACTTCTTTAATATACGTACACATGTGGGTATCTTAAACATTCAAATGGCCGTTTTACCAAATAAACTATTAATATCGCCACACAATCATGACCACACGTTATCTAAATACCTTAGTGCATATTTCGACACAGAAATATGTAACCTACGCAGTATGAATAATCCACCTCTTTGCTTATCTCTTGAAAAGTACGACGCAAGTGTGCAGTTTGCATTAATTACGTGTGTTACCCTTCTGGCGTTCTCTTATAAAGGTTTTAGTCATACAAATTACATCCAGCAGTGCTTTTACATTACTTAGCTGACATTGTGACTTTTATGCTTTTTTTGACGAGATACTGTGAATACTTTAAAGGAGTATAAAAAAATACTCATTCTTACTTTTATTATTAAAAAACGTATTTATTATTCTGCCTGCCACTCTTATCGTATCACTGACCTTAGGTTTAGGCGTTATAGTACTACATCCAAGTTTAATTTCGAGGAAGTAATATCATAATGATGCCTTATATCTCATTACTTAATACTGTTACAGTAGACTTTCTTCACAACATTGTTGATGAACACAATAATAAAAAACAAACTGTTATATAACATTCAAAATACATATTTTACCGACATACTATCTGCAGAAAAAACTTCATTTTTTATTTATATATATAAGTACTATACGTTTGCAATACTCTTTAAAAAAGAGGTTACGGGTTTCCAACGGTGAAGTATTCATTATGATTTACGGAGCATTAGTGAGATTATCCGTATAATATAAAAATTACACGTGGCTCGGGCGCCGACAATGGAAGGGCAAATATGAAATGCAGGAACACAATTTTATTTTTCCTCCTGCATAATGATTTATAGCACGACATGTGGCTGGTTGGAGCTCTGGGCTAATAAAAACGGACTAGCTACATCCCTTTTGATAGAAAGCATAAATGAGGGAGATTTTTATTCGTTGTGCAGGATTATTATAGTATCCTGAGATCCTAGCGCTTTTTCACGCTTGTCACGGAACAAACGGCTTATGGCAGTCCAAGCAAACATATCACTTTGTCGCAAAATAAAAAGCTCAGTGTGCAGTGTCGTAAATTCACTTGATAAAAAAACGACTGATAATTGTCCATGCTTTCTCTGGTTCTGATTTTATGTTATACATAACATAAAATCGCTAACAACGTCCAATAATATACAAACAAAAATATTAATTTAAAATGTTTATAAGAACTTACCAAAGATACACGTACTTTCCATTAATTTAACATACAACAATACATCGAATTTACTGCATATAATATGTATTGTTATGGAAAAACGTAAATTTAATTCGATTTTCGCTACGCTAAACGTCTAATCTTTTAACGATACTACAGCCTATTGCTTTCGCTGAACGTTGTTGATACTGCAGTATGTTGTTTTTTAAGGTTTTGATTGTTTGACTGTGGAACTGTGAACTGGACTGTGAACAAACGGATTTAATCGCCTTTTACTACACCCTGGTATCTCGACTTGCGGTCGGGAAATGTATTCTTTATCCGCCCGAATCGGATTAAGAAAGGATGTTTTTAATTGTATTAAACAAGAGATTTTATAGACAATAAAAATGTGCTTTTATTACTTTCCTCTGACCTCGATGAATATTCACCCCAAATATTAATTATAATCATCGACCCATTAACATTCCACTGTTGGAATACGGGTCTCCTCTAATATTGAGAGGGTTAAGGCCGTAGTCCGCCACGCTGGCCAAGTGCGGGTTGGGGACTTCACACACCTTAGAAATTTT
>DWJK01002409.1:0-14702 GCA_018248815.1 Croniades pieria auraria
ATTCGTAATCGGCCTACTCCCGTCCACTGCTGGACATAGGCCTCTCCGATGGCATGCCACTGAGCTCAATCTTCAGCTCTTCGCGTCCAACCATTTCCGGCCACCTTGCGTACATCGTCACTCCACCTCATTAATTTATTATGTTTTCATAATTCATTTAGTTTGGTAATAGGCATATTAGTATAAGTACTAACTATTTAGAACAGTTATTGATAATAAATATAAAAGCTATTTCTCAAACTGACAATTCTCGCGGCTTTATCGTATAAAAGAAAACATTCCGAGAAATTACGAAGAGTAGGTAATTACAGGCAATCAATGGGCATACAGATACTATTGCTTATAGTTAATTGTGTACAATTCTCAAGTTCGAGTTTTATCTGTAGATGAGTGCCATAGTCCTTTAGCAGTGTAAGGTCGGCACGGAGTAATGACTATAACAATACGACATGCGCCGTGCGGTAAGCGCCGGCGGTATGATTCCAACGTGCTCCCCACACCACTGACCCACCCTCCTCCCGTCGCGGCCCACGGGAGATATTTCATTCAAACTTTATATTGGCCTCGTTGAAAACGCCGCTCTCGTGAATCGTACGACACACGATTCTGTACCGTAACACTGTATGTTAAATGTGTTATTATTTATATCCCCGACTTTTAACCCTTCGCTCTGTATTCACATAATTTATAGTTGTGTATGTTCTTTTGAATTAATACTACAATATTCTGTTTGACATTTAAATGAGAAGGATTGAATTTGACAAATTGCAACACTAACAACTAGGGTTAAGCACATGTGATACGTATCGTAATATCAATCATTCATCTGTTTTAGATAACATTAAGATTATTTTTCACTGAAAAATAATATAAACACAACTTTAATTTTCTGGACACTGACTCTTAGTGTTTGGGTCTATTTTTTAGCCAAAGCAACAAGTTCGTGTGACACTTGCCAAAAACAAGAAAAAATGATTTCGAACTCTATAATATAAATGTATGTTAATCCAAGGATTTTCTTAATATAAAACTACATAAACATTTACCAATGACATCACACAGCAACGTTTTCAACATAGACGTGCATATCTAGTAGTTGAAAAAGCAGACTGAATATTGCGCCGAATGTTATGAAAAGTGAACTGTCCTCGACCGCAGCGGCTTTCATCGCATAGTAGAAGTGTCGCCGAGGTCACAACTTCGACGTCGCGACGCCGACGTCATACCACCTCCGCTAGGAGTAATCGGTAGGTGTACGGCTACGTTCATACATACTATTTATGGACTTAGATCCAGCAAAGTTTATTGACGCGGGGTTATGAAGTGGGGCTACGAAGTTCTCTTAACTTTGTTCCTTACTTCATGCCTTTTATACGTTTTCATTTTTCTGTACACCACGCGTCCTTTACACTCTGGTACTACACAAGGCGTACTTGTAATAACCACATATACACAACGTTATTAATTTTATCGACTTAAAAGAAAGTCTCGTGTCTATCATTTTTAAAGTGTTTAGGATATCTATCTAACTAGCGGACCCGGCAGACGTCGTCCTGCCCGGAAAAGCAATTTACAGTAAATATGATAATTTACATATCTGTGTAAAATTTGATTAAAATCTGTTCAGTAGTTTAGGAGTCCATAGCGGATAAAAAACGCGTGACACGTAATTTATGTATATATAAAGATAACTAAAATACAAAAATAGGAAACAAAAGAATATCAGCCAGTTATGACAGACGAATGTATCCAATACAAGTCGTATAAGTAACTAACTTCCAATGGTAATAAAATTGCACGCTTCAAAATAAATGACAATTTCTCTCATACTTTTATCTTATATGTATAATCGTTAACACACGTTTACTTGTTTGTAGTTTACCTTAATATTTTTCGTAAACAGAAATAAATAAGATATTTCACATAATTTTCTCTTACAACAAGACAATATTTTATACAGACACACAAATTCGTAGCCACACTATCAAATCTACTCGTAAAGTAGGCACGTACAAAACTGTAAGAAAGTCATTTGGGCACGCACAAGCTTTAGGCGTCAGGGTAAAGTATGCAGAGGATTGAATTTATTCGGGCTATAGCTAATGCTATATGTACGACTAAAGCTTTCCCTTTTTGAATACGAAATAGCTTCATTTTAATTCTGTATAAATTTACATAAAATACTCGCATGAGAAAATATAGCTGTACGCACTGGGTCTCTTTTAAATCTAAACTTGAAAACGAAATGGCAGTATAACTATAATAATAACCTTTTTTTCTTTAAACATGACTTACATAGATTCACTATCACGATTTTTTAATTTGTTACTGTATAAAAATATAATGTATCGAAATCATCAATAAGACTATAACAATGAAATTTTACTTGAAACGCAAACAAGTTAAGTAAGTACTACTAGTACAAGTACTGTTATTAAGTGTTATTAACAACGAATTTCTGTAAGTACTTTAATTAAGAATATCTTACAATGGCATATTAGGTATGGCTATAAACTAATATGCAGACGTGTTCTGGAGTGGAGACCGCGACTTGGCAAACGTAGCGTGGGACGCCCTCCAGCTAAGTGGAGTGACGATTTACGCAAAGTGGCTGGCAATGGTTGCATGCGAAAAGCTGAAGATCAGGCTCAGTGGCGTGCCATTGGAGAGGCCTATGTCCAGCAGTGGACGGGAGTAGGCTGATGATGATTGCCGCGTGGTCAATAATGTACTTACATATATATGTACTTTTTGTAACATTCATATATAGAATATTTTCATTTACCATTGTATGTCACGTTCATATTACGCGTTCGCTAACCTCACTATTTCGATTGTAGAGTTTTAGTCAACTTTTGTAAGCTTTCAATACCATTTACAAAATTCCATCATGTTCTTTGCAGTTATCTCCCGAATATACGTACTCGTATATCAAGCAGTATTATAGATTATTTCTCAGATCGAGTCATGAGCGTCACGAGATGGATAATAAATTGACGCAATGTATAAGATTTTATAATGAAAAAATATTTGAGACTGTCCCCATAACTCATCGAGAACGATAATCGATGTTGTTTTCTCTTCAATAACGACCCTTTTATTTATTCTTTATCTCGACACCGCAAGATTTGTGTCCACCGCCAGCGGTCGACGCGACCCATATTACTGAAGTACTTTGAAAAAATTCGAGTTTTTCAATCGCTCCCGGAGCATATATCACGTGGACGACGGAGGAGTAGGCGTGCGGCGGGTACGTGTCGGCCGCGCCAATATAATTTATTCGGGGACACGTGCTCAAAATATACAACAAGAGCATGGGAAGGCAATGGCCGAGTAAATATTATTATTGTAGGCGCGAATAGAAAGTTCGGAAAGACATTGGAAATCGATGCAACACGGTAACTTGGGAAGCAATAAACATAAAAGCGAATCGGTTGCGCAGTGACACCGACGATGGACCGGCCGCGGCCATAATTCTCGACATTAAATGACAACTCGATAATATTAAACCTCGTTTCAGCGTCAAATATCGAGAGGAAAACGACGAGTGGCATCGGACAAGGCCGCGTACAATGTAGCGGTGGGAGCGAGACGGAAGATCACAATCATCATCACCAGGCCCCTTATCGTCCACTAGTGGACGTAGGCCTCTCCAATAGCTCACCGCTGAGCTGAAGATCGAGCTCAGGTCACAATACATACAGTATAATTCCTAGTAAATTAGAATATACTTATGCCTTAATACGAAACTTCGATACAAGCAAGTACGCCCGACAGACAAAAATACACATTTATATACGAACAATATTTATAAAATAAAAACTATTATCCAAAAGCGAAATTAAGCACCCTAAGAAATTAAGCACCCTGAATTCGACGGCACGCATACACTGCCCGCGATCGCTTATAACCGAGACCACAGCCGAAAACGTCGGCCACATTAGCGCTGTAATTTTGCATTGTAAGGCGATAATGAATAAAATAGTATCGTATCGGGAACATTACAACCGTAACGGCACTGGGGAACATTGGTGTCGCATTAGGGTATCTGTCCACTTTATGTGTCCCGGCTCACTTGCGCTTTCTAGTGTTCGCGCGGTCTTGCCTCGCACCGTAGACGGAACCGAGTCTACTGCTAATCGAATGAAACGAAAATACCAGGCATGATGATATGGTGATGATGATGACCTCGATATATTCCGACATACCCATAACTGATATCTATAGTTACAAGTTAAATATAATATTTATGTTGATCAACAACAGCTAAATAAATAGCCTCGAAGTTTAGTTTCTTTTAATTCAGTTGTTAGTTAGAAATGTAGTTTGTGTTAGTGTAGTTTTTTTAGCCATTTTTCAGCGTACGTAGATGTTTCCGAATGTAATATCTACGTTTATGTATCTAACATGTACGTTTTCTATTCAAGTACTGGGGCATATTGGACCACGCTCCTGCAGCACAGATCCACGGACACTGGCATCCAGTTCACTCGGTGAATACAATCGTCACACTAGCACACTAGATCTATAACCATGCGACTTATCTCTTATCATACATACGACCCAGTCGAGATACCGGATGTGACGTAAGCCATCGCACAGGGATGGGGATATTTACGCGGTGTCGCAAACGTGGTTCGAAAGTGGTATTACTGGTGCGATGGTGGCGCTGAGGGAAGTCGGATATTGAATAATTGCAAAATTATGTACCGTGAATATAGAGTCGTTTATAATCTAGAGCTGACATTCGCTGGATGCCGTTATAAATACACTGATGAAAAGTTACATTGCAATATTATGTAAAATAGGGCCGTGTTTTAGTGTTTACGTATACCCACCTTATTATAACAACATCACGCTTATAGGAAGGGGTAGGCAGAGGAGTGTAGTACTTCCCCAATATGGAGATCAGTCTTGTCATACTCGTATATGTCGAATTAATAACATTTAATGAAAATAATTGTATTAACAACGCTGAGGTTCATGTGATTGTGACAAAATATATATAATAAATAAATATTAATAATACCTGACCCATTTGTCACTCCACTGTTGAAATATCGGTCTCCTCTCATATTGAGAGGGTTAAGACCATAGACTGCCACGCTGGCTAAGTGCGGTTTGGCAGAGTGCACACAGTTTAGAATTTTTTTTTATAAATTCTAAGGTGTGCAGGGTTCCTCACGATCTTTTCCTTCATAGTTAGCAAGTGATATTTAAACTTAAAACGCACTTTTGTAAAGAGGTGCGCGCCTTGGATTTTAACCCAGCATTCCGGAGTGAGAAGCTGAATTCTTAGCCACTAGGCCTATCACTGCTTTTGACTTTGTAAATTGAATTATATTTTAATTAACTAACGTGCAAATTGTTTACAGAAAATATAAAGGCGAGCGGCGACAGGCACATTTTCGCATCTAATTCGAAGACTTGCTTATATTTTAATTATAATTAATAATGAATACATACTTATATTTTAATTTAATATAAATGCGTACGTTAGTTGATAGAGATAGAACTCAATATGCTATTGAAATGTAAGTAATTACCGCGAGGCTTCACTTCGTCTCTTTCCTAGCGCGAATATCGAAAACAAACAGATAATGATCTATTAGCAAAGTAGATTCATAATAAATAACAATGAGAGATATTTTGATAACACAACAAAACCTCAAGCGTGCAATGTGTCTCCATCGCCCACGGTCCATGTGACATTAACTCGTCACGTGAATGACCCTTTATTGGACCGGCCGCAAGGAGCGTCGGAGAAAGTTATTTTTACACGAAAACTCCATTAACACCTGACAATACCGATGCATTTGTGTATAGCACGTATGTATGTATATGACGAAATCTGTCACGATACGGTAACACAGCACTTCATTAATCCAATTATGTACTTGTATCGCATTGAGTAGATAGCGTATTATTACATCTTTAATGTGTTTGTCATTATAAATACACACACACACACACACACAAACTTATCAACTTCAAGATATGTGTAAATCTCGCAGCACTTAATCAACATAGCCATCTAAATACAGACAAGAAAGATTGAGAAGACTAATTCAAAATATCTACTGCAGCCGATACAAATTCAAAGAATGCTATGAAACAAAAAATAAAAAACGATCGAACAAAATCAAATAGAATTAGTGGCGAACAGGAGAACAAACAAGAAGAACAAAGTCAAATAAATCAAAACAACGCACCCTTCATCACTCACGTTATCGAGAAACCTAAAGGGTCCAACAAATCTCTCGCGTAGACGAAAAAAGACGAAACGCCCCAACCGCGGCCATTGTGTTAATTGGAAGACGAACAGACAAAAAACACAGACTACAGTAAATTACAAGGCAGAGAAAACGATAAATAAAACAAATAAAACAATGGTGTAGTATCTACGCTGTTTCGTTATCTCGCCGAAGCTATTTACACGGTACAAAAAGAAAGGCACACAACCACCTACGAAGCTGCAACGCAGACAGGGGTTGATGTGAGCCCCGCACGCGCTTTCCACTTCTATTAGTTCAGTTGAGTGATAGGCGGAGACCGATTACAAAGACCCAAAAAAAATTAAAATAAGAATTTGTTAAACATATCACGTAGATTACTACTGATACAGTACAATTTTGATTACGTTTATAATATTGATACAATTATACAGTTTATTGATAACTAACCATACAATAATATATATCACTAAGAAGATACCGATGTGGAGAACATTTTCTGTACGATACGAATAAAGTAAGCAATTTTTAGTACTACAATTCTTAGTGTTATAAAAAAAATGTCAAAATCCTCAAACTGAGTTAATTAAAAATGTATCTATTATTTGGGCTGAAAAATCGGTGCAACAATTAAAGTCGAATATCAACAAAATCGTTTACGATTACAAAAGACAAATCATTTTTGATTTTGAGCGAGTCATACCCAAACACAAAAAAACTGATAACTGTCGTTTGGGACTGTTAATGCATTTTGTTACAGGAATCCGATGGACAGACGAGATCAATGAGATGGGCGGGCCTTTAACATGGCCTGCATTATTTATGAATGATGTCGGAATAATTCTTTCGAGAAAGTTTCTTGCTCATACGTACACATATCCGTAACAGATATCATTGACACGAACGTATCTTGTTGCAGATTTTAACAATTAGCCTTCATGAATGTATGCTTTAAGAAACTTGGGTTTGATATAATACGAAAAAACTGCAATAGCAAAAGTAGTGGAGAGTAAATAAAATATGAGAATGAATTGAAACTCTATAATAATAGAGTGGAAGAATATATAAGACTTGTATTAGGACATACAGTATGGTTAATATAAAAGGAAGAAAAATATTTTGTATCCATATATTTAGGATCGAAACTTTTGCAAGACGCGAGTAATGATGGAGATACAACATGTAACACAAATATCCTCAATTTGAATATTTATATGCATCACTATTCGTAACGATGATTCAATAAAACGGGACACTTGTCTCAACATCTTGATAAGAGAAAATGACTAATGTCAATAACAATTCCATTCCAAACAGTTTTGAGGAAAATACCTCTAGAGGAATGTGCCGATGGGCGCGCGATGCATATGAAGAAGTGTGCACGAGTAACTGAACAAGCCGTTTAGGTACTTGTGTCACATCGCGGTACTGAAACAATGTGATATTATAAATAAATATTTAAAATTTGTTAGGTAGTTAGTTTCTTTTCCTTGCAAAGGCTTTGCTAAGATCTTCATGTACCGCAACACGTTTGAGATAGCCATCGTCTGTTAGGAAAGCGCGTTTGACGTTTCATTAAACAAATGTATTCCATAATATAGCAAGTCTCCGTTCAAAGAACAAAAAGCAGGTACTTATTACTCCAAATTTATTATATCGCTGGTAACGAGGGTAACAGGTGGCAGTTACTGTAGAACATTTTTTTTTCAATCGAAGTATCACCTGTAACATTGGGACAAAGAGAATTGTGCCGTGTATAAGGAGTCTTCTCTCCACGTTATGCCAGTAGGTGTGTTTCCATTGCAAGCGTACGCACGCTGTGATGTGAATCCGCTTTACCGGTGAGCCATACAGTCTCACGAACGCTCGCTTCTTCTTATGGTATTTACACTCTGATAGACCATTTTGAAATTAATTCAACTACAATAAGAACTATTGTTCTTTACATGAGAATACAAGAAATTATCACTGAAGGACAGATCGTTAGACAAAGAGACGCGTGTTCGGTAGGGTTGTCAACCTAAGATACTAAATCTATTTAATTTTAAATCTAATTTCTACAATTTTGTGACTTTGAAACAGTAAAGAATTATTTGTAGTCACTAGCATAGACTTGTTGTTTCTTCAACAACACGACCGAACAGTACTAAAATCATCAAAGCAGTGCTGTTTCCTTCAGATTATTGTCTCTTCGGTGAACATGAGATTCTTTTTGAATGCATTGCAGTCGTCGGGAATTTCGTGATCGGGAATTTGTACTAATGCATAATATCAGAAACAATATTCCAAACGATTGCTAATACTTGAGCGGTGCGAGAAGCTATGCTCTGCGGTCCCCAGTCCACATGTCCAGCGTTGGGATAATAGTCAAAAACCTCTTAGGGAAGGTCTTTGTGCAGCAGTGGACTTAGAGAGTCTGAATATGAAGATTAATATTTTATTGAAATCAACGCGAGATATACAACTTCGAAGTTGACAACCCTAGTGGCCTACAGGAATATTTTTTTCCTTACATCATCGTCGTAAGGCAAATTCTAAGTAATTATTTGTTTACGTTCGTTGCATTCGAACAATCGGGAGACGAATGTCGATTGGCATACTAAATCGTGCTAATTATGCACCGGTGCCACCTGGGCCACTGAATGAAATACCATCAGGTTCTTAGGGGAACTAATTGAATTGTTGAAATTAGATATGTATGCGACACAGGCGTCACCTACGTAACATGTAAAAAAAACATTAGAAAGATATACACCTAGCGGGTAACATCGTACAGACTGCAGCGCGATGTAGAGTCAAAGCTCAAGTTTACTTCGGGATCTACTTTTTCAGGTTCGAGTGTTGCCTAGAATATTTTATTGAGAAGAAATAGATAATAGAGTGAATATTGTATAATCCGCGGTGCAGGGTTGAAATACGGAACCACGACAGCGGCTCTTCGACTCCTAAATTGTATTTAGATTAAAATAAATAGTAATAAAATACATAAAAATTGGTCAACAGAAACATGTCGATACTAAAAAAACACCTGCGGCATCACGTTAATATATTTTTCAAAAATGCCATTATATTAAGATCATATTTATTCGACGAATGTTTTTAAAACGAAATACGAAAATTTTGAAAAAATGAAACGTAACTCGAAAATTTTTAATAACCATCCTGTATAGGATATTGGTCTAATAAATAAACCAAGTCTACAAATCCATATTCCATGTATGTATGATCAGCTTCAACGAATGCAATGGAAAATTATGATTCTACGTTATTTTATGGTAACTACATACATAAAAAATTCCTGTATGACCACATACATACATAATTTGACACAGATGATGATTATATTTAATTCATTAAAATTGACGGTATGTCCCAGAAACAATGGCTGTTTCGACTAGTTGTCTTTGCCTACCATTGCGTTGAATATATTAAAAGCTTAAAAGGAAACGGGTTTTGACATATCAATCAACATTTTACATTTTTTGTGGAGAATCGCGAGATACCATGCAGTCAGTGATGGTATAAATATTTTAGTTAATAAAAACGACTTAGGCAAACACGTTGCCCGTCGACAATCCTTAAATGGGTAAATCTAAATATCTACCTTTTATCCTGTTCATGTGTACAGAACTATTTTTGCAAATTATTATTGAACTTGTTATAAAATATGAATAAGGAGTTGTAAAAATGTACATACATTCCATGTTTTTGTAATGTGTAGTAATTTATGAACGATGCTAAAGATGAACGAGTTAAAAAACAGAACAGAACAAAACCATAATAAAACAGAGAAAAGACTAGCGGAAAGACCCAAAATTTTCCAGACGAATGTGTCTACAACTTGAATCTCTACGTACATATATATGAACCTTAAAAATGATCCTATATGTAACTTGCAGTTCCAACGCGGGAACATTTTAAATTAACAATACACGTATCGCTGTAATGCAGGCGAATGGGGAGCGCTGTGCTCCGCACGGTCCTATAATTAAGTCAGTTCCAACTAAACCGTATGGCCCCAGGTGTTAACAAAGCCGAGGAAGTCTGGCTGGTGGAAAATAGCAAGCAAGCGATCGGCAGTTAACAATTCCGAGAGCGATGCGCCGCCGCGGGTTGATTGATAACGAACGGCCCGCTTCATGCCGCGACGGAGTTTAGGCGACCAGCACCACATATCAGCGATCGTTCGTAACACTCTCCATAGACTAATGTTTAACGTTAAAAGCACTACAAAAAATATTATTATTACTTCTTTTTATAGGAAGTATACATTGGTAACAAAGTACGTAACATCATGGCTGTAATCCCCGAAAGGGTAGGCAGAGGAGCGTAATACATTCCCACGTTTCACCAGTTACGTTTACGTCTCATGGAATAGGTGGTGAGCCTATTACAATTAAACAAAGTCTGAATGGGAAATGTAAAGATACGGAATTTATGTTTTGAAAATTAATATGTACAGTTCGTGTAAATTATGAACCGGGTTCGTGTGAAATAGGAAGTAATGGGGATTGCGTGAGAATTGAGTATGCGAAATTCCCAAAAGATACCCTGCGACTATAGTAACGCTGAAAAACTAGCAGATGTCCTAGAATCTACTGTAACAAATATTTTAAAACAATTCTTATAAAAACAATATTGCTTATATATTAACACACAAAAAACATTCTTTGTATAGAAGCTAATAAGCACAATTCATATTATCTTTTGTAGAATATTACATTAACTAAAATCCCTTAAATGTACATAAGCGATGTTATTTTATCGCTTGTACATCGTGTATCGCGCACGGTCAGCGGTGCGACAGGTGCACAAAATGTCAAATGGCTGGGTTCATCCGGCGAGAATCGGCCAAAACTTTATCAGCGGCCCGTAATTACCGGGTGAAATTCGTAAATTAACAGATGGCGTGAGTGCACGCAGTACTTCTTCGGAGATGCGACTGGAAAATTACTTATGGCGCTGGCCGCTGGAGGGGCGACGAAACGTCAGAATGTTCTATTGGCTGTCATTGTCAATTTTATTTAATATTACACTTTTATGTTCCAATCGGTATACGCGGGTACTTGTAAATGTCAGGCTAGAGGAACATTAAACTCCAGTTTTATGTGATTTATTCTAGCACAATGTAATAACAACGAGTATGCACTTAACATTAACCGATGGCCGCCATTAGCATGTAATGCCCTGTTTGGATATTTAACATCGCATGTCTTGATCACGGTGTACCATCAAATAACTGCCGAACTGCTGCTCGTGACAATTCGGGCATTAGCAACCAGGTTGCTGCACTACGAACTCCTGACCGCATTACAGAACATACATAAATGACGTGATAAGACTCAATAAAGCAAGAGCATCGCCATACAAATCCATTGGACGAGCGGTATGATGGGGGCAATTTTAACAATCTCGGACGCACGACCGGCCCGCCGTCGTCCGCGGCGATGAGCCGGCCGCCCTCGCCGGTTCCCACAGCGCCGCACGATCTGCCCGCCGATTGAAACCGAACACACCTTTATGGCTCACTTTCTTGTGTCATTCATGCCGTATTTTTGTGTAAATTGTTCCAAGTTATTCGAGACATATTTCGGTCAATTTCCTATGTTCTTTAGGGAAACTGTCAAGATGACACTGTTGTTACATGCAACATGTGTTTACACAATTTTGCCTAACTCTCAGGTTATGTATAATTGGCAAGAATTTTCTATTTTGGTTTCCAAGGTATGAAATCCAATATAAGCTCAATGAGAAATACCTGATACAATGAGAGAGGCCTGTGTTAGCTGTTTTAAGATACTATTATTGTTAGTGGCGACTGCCCCGTAGGTGCAGTGGGTAGTGGAACCTGACTGTTTTGCCGGATTCGATTCTCATTGAAAACAAATATTTGTGTAAAGAGCCCAAGTATTTGTTCTGTCTTGGTATAAAAAGTATCTATGTAAGAGTATGACTTAACTGGTTATTATAACAAGAGCCCTTTTGATGTTTACTTTGGGATCAGATGACCGTGTTTGGAGCTGTCCTAAGATATCATTATTACTATTTAAGCTATGCACTCCATTGCAAAAGCGCGTCAGCTATAAGAGGTGACGACGCAGATCCATGGCAGTCATGTTGACGAAGTAATCCACTACTTTCATTCACATGTAGAGTTCGATAAATGAAGTAAAAGCGACAGCGGGGTCAACGACACGGAGGTTGCGGCGCTAATGATAAACTTAATGAACGCGATTGATAAAAATATCACGTGAAGAGAGAAATTAAAAATAAAAGACGGGCTGTTCGAGACGCCGGTGGTCGATGTTCGCAGACCTGCCGGCTTATGAGAGAATCGGAAACATTAAAAAATAAATTTATATTCCGTATCATCATTATAAAACCGACATAGGTGGCCCTCCTACCAGGTAGTCTGATGAGCTGAACAAGACAGCGGGAAGCTGTTGAATTCAGAAGGCCCAGGACCAGAAGGGGTAGCGCCAATTAGGGGTGCCCTATGTCCAGCAGTTGACGTCCCAAGACTGATTATGATCATCATCACCAATCCATTCATCTCTTCATCGTTGGACACGAGTCTCTTCTCAGAAGCAGAAGCGCTACATATGGTATACATATGTATATGATTATTACCACCGGGAATTGAACCCGTAAACTTCCAAGTCCTTATCTTACACTGTGTCACTTGGTAAGTATATTTATGAATCGTCTATTACTATACTAGAAGAGGGTGCAAGACCTGGAGAAGTTTGCAACTATCACTTAACGCGAAAAGTTAGTAATGAACTTGAAAGAGAAAAGCGTAGGGTACACCATTTGGACAAACAGGTTAATAATAAATAATGGGTTCAATTATAGCCCTTTATAAGTGGGCTATTTGTTCGTAAAGGGGATGATTACCACAAAATTGTTCATCCGGTACACGCTCGCTTCTTCCCCTACGGAACTCATAATGTTATAAACGATAGGGTTCAGAACACCCTATTGGAACAAAATTATATCATTCCTATAACATCTGGAATTTTCTTATGGAAAGGACAGAGGAACCAATATTATTTTTTCATTATCTGAACCTAAGGTAATACGAAGATATAAACTGAGATGAGGACAATAATACTTTGACTGTGTTAGCAATAACAATATGATATTATGTAACGACGAAAAACTGAGAGTTATTTCAAAGATACGAACAATACGAAACAATACGAACTTCAGTGTAACGAGTAGAATAAGTAATTAAATATAAAATACAGAGGGGGTACTTTAAGTATTGTTAATAGTATCGATAAGAAATAGCGACATAAGTATTGTTGATAGATATGTGCGTTTAGTCAGCGCATTAGCCGCTTGGCGACTCCGCATGCACGCCGCGCGCCGCTATGACAACGCGCGGAGCGCCAGAGGCTGAGGCCAGAGGAGCGAATTCCCGCACAGTTACTCACGGCGAGACAAAGAGAGCTGTGCCAACAAACGCCTCGGAGCTTAGTCAAGTGCTGTGGCCGTAACGGGAACTCACCGCGGCCGCCACTCTTGATACTATACGAGAGGCGTTTTTTTTACAAACGCACATTCGTAAATAGCCAATAGATAATGGTGCTGTAGATAATTTCGGTTTGACAATCAACATTTTATCCGAGGGAAGATTATTTAGAAATTCCACCTGAAATTGAATTTTAGCAAGGACTTAACCTGGTCCTTTGGACTAAAAGATTCTAATCGGCAAAAATCTTTAATCTAAACGCAAAGTGCCCCAGAATGCAAATGTATTCCAGTATTGTACTAGATGTAGGAAAAACTCCTCTACAAATTTCATATGAATGAAGGACTCTTCTGTTATTTTATTCGCGCGACACTGACCCATCATTCATACAATATAGTTATTAAAACTGTATCGCGTTTGAAAGCAATATATGAAAACGAAATACATACATGAAAACACTCCAATCAGATGGAAACATGTTTTCAGATTTCATATGGAATAATGTTCGAAAACTAGTATTGGAAGAACTAATAATGATTGAAAACTTTAGTTCGCAATGAAGTTCGTGCAGTACAAACTCTACTCAATGCAGTTTTCAATGCAGTTTTACAAACGCAACTTCGCGTGTGACTAACTTTTGCACACTAAAGTTAGCTCGTTACGAGATGAGTTTCTAGTTGGAAAGAGTGAAAATACAAATTACGTATTCAATATAAAATCGAAGAGTTAACACATTTTGAATTAGGAATAGATAACAGTTTACTGTTACAGACTGACCAAATGGAGTTGGGCAACGTCGAATGCGGTCAATACTGAGATATGTGACAGTGGAAAATATTCACCAGCATTTGGATTAATAATATGTATTAATCCAATGGATTCACTGCATTATATTAATCCACTGGATTAATATAATGCAGTGATAGCCTAGTGGTTAAGAATTCAGCCTCTCACTCCGGGGGTGCTGGGTTCAAATCCATGGCGCGCACCTC
>DWJK01002410.1:0-14695 GCA_018248815.1 Croniades pieria auraria
AGATGGTAGATTTTTTCCTACTTACTTGATATTTTGGACAATTCACACAATATCTTTATAAATTGTAGCCTATGTGTCATTCTGATGTATAAGCTATATTATTGTAAAGTTTCATTAAAATCCATTCAGTAGTTTTAATATTATTGAGATTAAGATAAGATTAAGATTAACATATTAAGATAAGATTGAGATAACATTGAGCCTTTAAACAGAGATAATAATCGTGAAGGGTATGTCAACAAAGCAATCTTCTTAAAGTTTTATTTCTTAGATTAGGTCGATACTAACCGTGTGAGTTTAGCATGAGAGTGATCAAGTGTGATGTACCTGGGTGTGTATTTTGATATCAAGTCATTATCATCTGCTCATAGTGTTCTTCTGGACTTATATATTACTATAAGCGTATAGACAAGTCTGTCAGAAGTCACCCAGACTCAGTTTTGCATCATTTAAAAAAATCTTTTAATAATTAGTAAACTATTTTGAACCCTCACTCCGACCTCAAACAGGTCTTTAAAATGACTTTAAGAGATGCCTATTGGTGCCTAAATATATGTGTAGGATTATTTCAGTTGAAGCTGCAACTAACCTCCATAGCCGGCGGCGGAGTCTCCACAGTGACGAGCGGCTCCAGCGTGCCGCTCTGCACGGCGGCGACGCGCGCGGCCACGCCCGGCAGCGGCACGCCCACGCTGCCCACCGTGCGGGCTTCCACGGGCCGGTACAGGTTGCTGAGCGCCATGCCCACCTCCGACATGCCGTAGCGCTCCAGGAGACGGGTGCCGGATATCTGGTGAAAAGCGATAGAGAAAACTTTACCATGGGGTCATAATAATTGTATTAAAATTATCTTCTTTTAATACCCACTTGACGCAGTCTGTACCACTATAGTTTTGGGATTCTATTCTTGAAGCTCAATATTAATGAATTGAGGCTCCCATTTTATATCTCAAGTGTCTGCTTACTTATCACTATACGACCCTACATGATATGATATACATGTTCCATTGAATTCCAATATTTCCTTTTTATATTTTGCCTGGGTAACAGTCAGTTGCGCCATCTGATGGTAAGCAATCACTGTCATCGATAAACATTTGATAACTCAAGGCCAATACGTAGTCATAGAGACTTCTAGGCGCTTTTCTTGAAGAGCCTCATGCTTCGTGAAGTAATACTACGGGTAGTGGGATTGTGTGAAGTCTGCTAACCTGCACTTAGCCAGCGTGGCAGACTATGATCTAAACCCTCTCAATATGAGAGGAGACCCATATTCCAACAGTGGAATGACAAATGGGTCGATTATTATTATTACATATAGTAGGATCGTGCAGTACCTCCTCCCAGCGCTCGAACAGCGCCTGCGGCAGCGAGGCGGAGCCGGCGCACACGAGGCGCAGGCGCGCCGCCAGCGCCGCGCGCACGTAGCGCGCCGTGCGCGGCTCGGCGAACAGGCGCGCGTGCTCGGCCGCCAGCCGCGCGAACGTGGCGGGCACGCCGTGCAGCACCGACACGCGCGCCTCCTCGCCGCCCACCAGCCGCGCCCACACCGCGTGCGCCGCAAACGAGCCCACCATGCGCACTCTACGGATAAAAGTACCTCCATGGTATCAGGCGGTCCTACGAGCAATATTAGCATTACAAGTAGCATATATTCTTTAACTCTGCCCGTTGACTAAATCCTAATAGATAAAATGCAGTAATTATTATTTCAATTGTGTTATATAAACATGAAAACATAAAATTTAACCTTTATATATACATATATTTAGAAAATTCAGAAGATTCAGATTCACTTCATAAATATCTAGAATCTCACCTGGCGCCTGCGGCCAAGGAAGCATTCAAGGAGTTGAGCTGTCCATGTATATGGTGCAGAGGCAGCGTGTGCAGAACCACATCGTTAGCAGAGTACTGCCAGGCGACCTGCAAGGCCGCGATCTGACTGTGGAGCATGTTATGTGTCCAGACCACTCCCTTGGGCTTGCTTGTTGTACCTATAAGAAGCGACAAGAAGTTTTTATATTTTATGCAAAAGTAACCAGTTCTGAGACTTTTCGGAAGACTTCTGTATGTGGACTCTTCTATTTCTGGGGCTACTTAAAATCTAGCAGACGTAGAAATATAAATAAATTAAACCACTAACCACTGGTATAGATAAGCATGGCTTCAGAGGTTCCATACCAAGAGTTAGACCTTCCAGTATCACTCAATATCTCAGTCTTCGGACTCAGCTGTATCTGCTGCTTGGTTAACCCTGACTCCGTGTCTCGCGTGGTGGTCAACAGAAGCTTGGACAGCTCCTGGGCGATGGGTTGTAAGATTTTCTCGTACTCCTCGGTGCATACCACAAGACTTGCACTAGAGTCTTGGATAAAGTACTTGAGCAAGTTAGGTGGATGCAGAGGTGTTAGGGGCACAGCTGAAAAGAATTTGTTTAATGAAACTTGAGCTAACACTGTCGGAGTATCAAGTATTTGAAGCTTACAATGTTACTGATCTTAGGCATGAGTCATATTATCATTACATTAAATTTATAATAAAACTAGTAACATTTTATATATATTTCTCATGACTCAGCTGAAATGTGGAACTTTAGTAGATGAAATGCAGACCTAGGATTCTGTTCCTATAAAACTTTCATCATGAAAAGCCTGTTTTCGTCCACTCCCGGACATGAGCCTCTCCAATAGCACACCACTGAGCTCAATTTTCAGCTCTTAATATCCAATCTTCATATCCTGTTAAACTCTATTCTGTATTAATACAAACCTATGTTGCCAGTCATCCAAATAGCCCATTGTACCACAACGTGAGAGGCGTCGTCTGGGCACATATAGGCGATCGTGCGTTCTGTGTCGCCCACTGCAAAAAATTAAATCAAATGGTTAAATTATACATTCAACTAAAATCTTAATCATATGGATTGTATGCAATGTTGCCATCCTCCAAGTTCACACAATTAGTAGAGGCAGTCACAGTTCACACAACCAGTGTTGGCAAATTGCAAATGGGGTATAGCCACATTCATTTTCTCTATCCTTGGTATTATACTTCATTCCTAGATTCCATCAGTAAGGCAAATGACAAACAACAATTGAAATACTATGACCGAACATCCTTAATTTTTCATCTCCTTGATTAATTCCCCATCTGCAGGAATCTATCGAAAGACTAATTAAAGTTTGGAATGACAATCCTATGAGGAGATAAAAGAGAGGGAAATAGTCTTTTCCACTTTCACTAACTAGTGAATGTACATATTTAGAATAAATCAACTTACAGAGTTGGGCCGCAATATCATTGCTAAGCTCAGCTGCAGCATAATGCAGTCCAGCATATGTGTATGTACCAATATCATCTTGCACCGCCACACGGGTGGGGAAAAGAAGCGCTCTCCGGAACACTGGTACCACTCCACCTGAAATTTTAGATGCCAATCAGAATATTTGGATTCCAGACTTAGAATACTCCTTTAGTCATTTCCAGTTTCTATCACAGTTTGTTCATGTTTCTAATGAATATGACTAATTTTAAAACTAACTGATGTCGCTCTGAACCAGGTGGTTAATTAATAGATATTAATCCCTATTTCGTCTCACAGCTCTTGAACTACTTCATTGAGCTGCCCCACCTCACTCCCTATAAAGAGGGTCAAATAAAACTATTACATAATTATATTTTATCTCAACTTTATTCTAACAAATTATAATATAAAATACCTGATAGACCATTTAACCAAATTGTGTGTCAATTTCAAATGAGAATGAAGTGGTAATTAGACCTCCATTAATTTTTTAAACACAATAGTAAAGTATATATTTCTTTATTTCTCACTAATAATGCAGGTTTCTCAATTGAACTTTATAAGGAATGTGGGTAACTCTAGTTCCAATATTTTACACTGTTTTATGTGGTGTCCACCTCTGTCTACCCCGTCAGGGAAATAAAGGTGTGTTGTTGCTTTTGTTGTGTGTTGTTGCGTATGTCTTCCGTTACATCGACGCAATGCGTAATTGCGTATATTTTTAATAATACTAGGATACATTGTACCAAACTATTTATTGGAGTTTATTAATACTCTCGACTGTAAACTAATGCGCAGTAAAAGTGAATTGACAATTTATTTGCAACTCAAAACGAAAATTTTACATTAGCATTAAAAATAATTTCCAACTTTTATAGAAGAAATGGAAAAAGTGAGATAATTTATACATTAGGTATTACAGAAACATATGCTGGCTCACCAGCTTTTATGTCTTGATTAAATGAATTCAACAGCTCAGAATTGACCTCTTCTTTTACTGCAGTGTTAGAAACTTTTCTTAAAGGCACTACACCGATTGGCTTACGAAAAAGCCGGTTGAATACGCGTACAGCACGAACTGAGACTTCCATTATAATTCTCACTATTAATAACCGTCCTTGTATATACACTTGACCGATTGGAAGACTGTTCACATCGAAATAGCCCAAAAATTCGACAATAAACCAATTTAAAAGATAAGATCGTGATAAGGACAGACAATTCTAATTTGAAAACTGTCAAGTGACAAGTCAGTGAAAAAAAAACAAAGCTTTAGGGTACGTACATACTTTAACTACATACCGATAAATAACGGTAAATAAAATTTTAACAAGATGGTGTTTAGTTAAATAACTTAAATTTTAGAGTGTATTGTTAATTTTACTTTGGCTAGACTAAATAAAAAATACTTAGGACAACTAATTTTAACAAAAATGGTTAATCAGATGATGAAACAGACTTTCCTTGATAGAAGTGATATAATTTATAGAATTTTATAATCTTGACAAACTTCCATTACATTAAATGTAAATGAACAATTTCGATAGACAGGCACGAAGAATGTTAGTGTGGTTGCAGCAGACGAATTGCCATTGACAATCATAGGATTTTCTTTGCTACTTGTAGAGACCGAATGAATTATTCTGATAGACTTTCCTATTAAAAAGTAGAATAGTGATCGAACTGTACGTCGATACTTTGTAGATATATTAAAAGCATTTTAAAATGTTTAAAATTTTCTCCATCTATTATATTTTAATCTGAATTTTTTGTGTTGTGTTCAATAAAAGAACTTTTCGCTATCCGTTTCTTATATTAAAACTTAAAATTTAATTTTACATAATCGACATAATTCGAGCTAAATTATATGATTTCAGTTACGTACATTTGTCATTGTGTCCAATTCTCTCGACTATTAATAGCTAATCTGTAAATGCCTTATATTTTGTTTTTTACCTTGTCATACAACTGCAGCCATATCTAAAAATAGAATCGTATGCAGGAAACTCAAAAGAGACACGTAGTATACAAGTAGCAACGTGATTATTTTTTTGTAATAACTTAACTAAATTATTACGTTTTAGTGCGAAGAATTTATATAAAATATTTCTGGACTTACATTTCGAACACAAGAAAAAATAACTGTTTTTTATATATTATCTGTTCCCATAGTTGCCGTCACTGTCAAATGATAACCGTGAATGTTATGATCGATCTATATTATCCTTGTAATTCGCAGATTTTGAAAATGAACGCCTTTTGTTTGTTAGTTAACACAATCGGTGTGTAATACGTGCAAAATCGAATATTAAAGTATTGTACAGCGGTATTATAGCGTTATAGTGTAGTATATTTCGAAAACAGTGCAACATTGTAGTACATAATATAGATCAGCTGTTTTGAAAATGGGTTTTATCTCGCGCTTTATGGACAATTACACGGCCAGCCTTTACGATATTATTGGTGAGTGGAAAACTGTTTCCTTTTATGTCAACTTGCTTTGGTTCATATAAAAACTTAGCTTCGATTTCGGTGTCACGTATAAAACAACTATATGTTTAAATTCAATTCGTTTAAATATCTAGAAAGCTTTATAATTATCGTGCCATGTAGGCACTGATTTTATATAAATAATATAAAATTATTAGTATGGGTAAAATTATTAGTATTAGGGATACAATTAAAATTATTAGTAAACATATTATTTCAGGCTACTTTCAGACACTTCAAAAAGCAGTGATAGCCCAGTGGTTTAGAATTCAGCCTCTCTCTCCAGGGGTGCTGGGTCCAAATCCATGGCGCGCACCTCTTTACAAAAGTGCGTTTTTAATTTTAAATATCACTTGCTAACAGTGAAGGAAAACATTGTGAGGAAACCTGCACACCTTAGAATTTATAAAAAAAAAATGTCTAAGGTGTGTAAAGTCCGACAACCCCGCACTTGGCCCTAGTGGCAGACTATGGTCTAAACCCTCTTAATATGAGAGGAGACCCATATTCTAACAGCGGAATGATAAATGGGTTGTTTATCATTATTATACTATTTCAAGGCTTTGTTATAATTTAATTACTCCTATAATAAGATTACTACATTGTTGATTTTTTCATGTTCTATTAGCACTATTTAGTAAATATGCTGCCTTTATTCAGTAATTGGACTCAATAAAGTGATCGTAATAAAACAAGCATGCATCAGCAAATTCCACAAATTTTATGACAGTGGCTGGATGCGACAAGCCGAGAACAGCTACACATGAAATGATGTGTCTGTCGACCTCTATAATATATTCACTTTTTAAGTGACCTAAAATCTTTTGTATGGGAATATATTGGTTGATTATAAGTCATGTGATATTAATATGGATATCAATATTAATATGGATAGAAAAAATAGTTCTTGAAATGTTTAGAGATTGTTTTGCAATAACTCAATTGTTTATTTAAATGTAACATCACACCTTTAAACCCCAAAGAGATAAGTAGAGGAATGTTATGTTTAAAGCCCACTATGAAATAGGTGGTATGAGTATTGCCGTGCATCAGGCACAAATCCTCATTCCGATACAGTACTAGAAATTTTAAGATAGAAAAATTTAATAGTACCTAAGCTGGAGATCAAACACAGGACTTTTCAATTGGGAGTCACTTAGCCCTTTGGGAATATAAAGATGTGGTGTTATTTGTTTTTTAAATGATATGACATTTAAATTGCACACATATTTTAAACCTGAATAACAATAACATTTTTAAACCTGAATAACATGTGCCATTATATATTTTGACATTTATATGTTGACATCTTATTAATTGGATTTAATTTCATGTAATCATATATACATATTTTTATTGTGTTGTTCTTCTAAGTATTTTATTAAAGTAATTTAATAATTTTTCACACAAGATATTTTTTCATATAATTGTGTGATTGTAATCATTGGCACATATTATTATCGTTGATTGTCATTTAATTGTACAAACTTAAACTGGCAAATATAAAAAATAGTATTGCTTCCAATTTATTACTGGTACATTACTGACAGAAATATGATTTCCACTTCATTGAAATCTTTACTAGGGAGTGTTTAGTAACCTTTGCATTTTTCATAAACATAACATCATGTCTGTAATCTACGAAGAGGTAGGCAGAGGAGTGTTGAGCATCCCCATGTTTCACCAGTTACGTGAAAGTCCCATGGAATAGGTGGTAAGCCTATTGCCATACACCTGACACAGATCTAGGCTCCGAGTCACTACTATAAATTCTAAATTTGAAAAATCGAATAGTATCCAACCTGGCATATGAACCCAGGATCTCCTGATCGGCAGTCACACATGCAACCACTCGATCAACGAGGCATCCTTCATCATTATGTAATATAATCTACACTTGGCCAACATGGTGGCCTTAACCCTTCTGATTCTATGAGGAGACCCATGTCTTCACTAGAACAATGAAAGGGTTTATGCTGATGAAATACTATAGGAGTAATATTACATACTTCTATCTCATATATTTTTGACTGGGTCCCTAACTCCCTACCGGTATCATAAGTATTAATACATACAATCAGTTCCTGTAAAGGGCCTTGGTCTAATAGAATCTCAGATGCGTATTCATGAATGTGTACTATGAAATATTGATTATATGTTGCATATATAATTGTTCTTACATTGTATACTACAAATATACACATTGTTGGAGTGTAAAAGTAATATATAAAAGAAAGAAAATGATGAAAACATATATCTTTAAAGTATTGGAATTCTGTTTGTCTGCCTTATCTATTTTTATAGCTGTCAGCGCTAATGGTGATTGCTGATCAGATTAGTTATCCATTGATAAGATTAAAAGAAGTGTTTTAACCATTTTTTTGTGATATTCGAGTATAAATTAAAGAATGTTTAGTCACATACTAGACCAAGTTTATCTCATCATAAATCGGTTGTTTTTAGGCATCGTAAGCCTTGAACTGGCTGCCATTTTTATTCACCATATGTCACTTTACTTACCTAATTTTGTATGTCACAATTGCTTGTAAATTCTATTTGATATTTAATTCTGTTAACATAAAGTGGATTAACATTGTTTTTAAAAGGTGAAGAACATTATTATTACAGTAAATTTGTTTTTTTATAACCCACGGCCGATTTTTTTCTTCGGCCTTAAACAAGTTTTCTGAGATTGCTTAAGGAAATCACACTTCGAACATCGTTTTCAGTTAAAAAAGCATATTATTGCTACCTCGAAATGTATGCAGTACGATTTTTGCAGTGAAATGTGTAGGTCGCTTTGTGATTTTTAATCTGTGTGTAATATACGCGGCATAATTTTAACTATTTCGTTGTTGACGACGCGTTCGTGGTTCGATATTAAATTTGTATTAGATTTTCAATTGTACGACAAATAAAACAGTAAGTAATAATAAGTAATAAAGCTAATATGAAATGTTAATTACAATTTCTATGATTAAATTCGTCATTGCTAATAATTGCATCATTCCCGTTGTGATAGTGAAGTTAGGTTTAATAATGTCGCAATATTGTCTAATACCGAACTTCGGTATAGAAGTCATTTAGTCATTACAAATAAAATGATTAAAGATTTTTCGCGTTTTAAATCGCTAGTAAGATTAGGTAGGTTACATTTCAAAGTTAGAAATGCATTAACTCTTTAACATTCCGGATCATTTTGGATCCGCTACTTCTTATAAGATAAATGGTAACAATATTCTAATAGCTCATTAACAAAGTATAGAATACTAGATTTTGTTCGCGGCTTCGTCGCGTGGAATAGTTGCTTCGGGCAGCATTTTGAACAAATATTTATTTACTTGATTAACATGTACCGGCTTAACTCACGTACGTCTTTTGGGATGGCCCGACTAGTTTCGGACCTGTACGAGGTCCTTCCTCAAGAGCTCCTGCCGCTTGCAACGAGGTCGCGACCTCAAGTGATTTTAATCATGTGTATAAATACTCATTAAACATTTAATAGTAAAATATTTATTTACTTTTTATTAAGTGCTCAAATACAAAGCTTATTTATTATATTATTTTTAACGTTTTATTTTCGATAATCACGAACTCCCATACGAACTTTTATCCCCTATTTCAACCCCTTCCACCCTTTTTTCCCCGATAAAAGATAGTCTAAGTCCTTCCCCGGGATTCAAAATATCTCTGCACCAAATTTCATCTAAATCGGTTCAACGGTTTAAGAGTGAAGAGGCAACAGACAGACAAACACACTTTCACCTTCATAATATTAGTATGGATAATAACAACATCGTTAGTTATTCGTCTTCATTATTTTGGTCTCCAAAGACTAGTATTTATCAATTATACAATTACGATTGCATCTTCTTCAAATCTTCAACTTAAATCAACTTCAGTGCAAATTTCGACATTATAGTTTCAACAAATGTTGTGTTTACTTGTATCTTGAAGTAGGTAAAAAAGTGCCTTCATTTATAAGTATATATCAGCATTTCTTCATTTATATATTGCATGTATCTGCTTCATATATATATCTGCTGTTATCTGTTATTATATCTGCTGCACATAGATCTCCACTAATCCCATCGGCGCTATCCCAACCAGTTCAGGTAAGGTCATCAGACCACCTGGCTAGAAAGCGACATACGCTTATTTTACTAAGCGAAAATAAAAAAAATTAGCTGTAAGGGATTTTAAAAATACCTTACAGCTAATTTAAAATGCAGAAATTTAATTTGGTTCAAGTGTGAGTCGTTTGGCCTTGAGTTGCCGATAACAATTTTAATATTCATTTCGTATTGCCATCTTTTAACTTTCAAAGTATTTATATGTGGCATTTTCCAAGAAATTGAAATGTTGTTATTGTAAAATTTTCTCTATGCGTTTTATATTATTCAAACTTTTGGAATTTTTCAAATTTTGAACGCGACTTTGAGATCATGTGTCAAAAGACTTGTTTTAAAAAAGTATTTTCGAAAGACGTGTAAAAAACATGTAGCGTATTCCAAATAAATAATAATAATCGGAAAAATATAAAAATTTATTGGCCTGTGTGACCATTATAAATCATTATCTTCATTATCTATTTTTATTTAGTGGTTGTATTTTCTATTTCTTGTACATACCGCTAAGAAAATATATAAACAAATTTTTTTATGCAAAGTATACAATAGACGACCTTGTTGGCAAAAAGGCAGCTCTTCCAGGCAGCATTAGGATAGGCAGACTTCTCGTTTTTGCAAACGTTATGAATAACTTTAAAGTGTACTGGCTCCCTATTATCCGACACGTAAAAAAAAGTCGCTTTGAAATCATATACGGGGTGCGGCAGGTTAAAATTTGACCCACTAAATATCAACGCTCTCAAAACCATAATGGTAACTGGTAAAAACATAAAACAAAAAAGCGATTTAACAGTTGGTCGTGATGGCTCATAATTAAAATGTCGTGATAATTATAATAATGGGAGTTAGCTTCGCGGTGAGGGGCATTGCGCGCGAAACGTCCCCCCCCCCCCGTCCCTCTTTTCTCATTAATAATTACGCTCCATAATAATTTAGAATTCAATTAGAACCTCCAGGTGTACTTCAAGAAAACGTTGTCGTCACTTTTGCTTGCTGTTGTCGTAATATATTGTAACATCATACCTAATATCACGCCTGTGATCCACGTAGAGGTAGGCTGAGGAGTGTTTTGAGTGCAATGGAATAGGTGGTGAGCCTATTGCCACACGCCGGGCGCAAATCCAGACTCTGAGTCACTATAAGAAATTCTAAATTAGAAAAATCCTACAGTAGCCGACTCAGGACCTAGGACCAATCCAGGACCTCCCTATCGGCAGTCGCGCTTGCAGCCACTCGACCAACGATGCAGTCAATGAATATATCATGGCTGTGTAACATACTCAATAAAAAATATAATCACTTATAGTTATAAGGATCTTATTATATCAGTGCATTAAGCAGTGATAGCCTAGTGGTTAAGAATTCAACCTCTCACTCCGGGGGTGCTGGGTTCAAACCCATAGCGCGCACCTCTTTACAAAAATGCGTTTTAAATTTAAATATCACTTGCTAACGGTGGAGGAAAATACCGTGAGGATACCTACACACCTTAGAATTTATAAAAACAAAAGTACTAAGATGTGTGAGATCTGCCATCTGCACTTGGCCAGCGTGGCAGATTAATGGCCTTAACCCTCTCTATACGAGAGGAGACCCATATTCCAACAGTGGATTGACAAATGGGTCGATTGTTATTATTGTATTATTTTTATAATATCGTAACGCCAGGTTCCTTACGGTGTGATTAGAGAGCACCGAGTACCAAATATATCAATTCTTAAAGACCTCGAAAGATACTTCCACATTCGTCAGTCTCCGAAACCATCGAGCACGTGTAAAGAAAGTTATGACTATAGATACAGCACTTATAATAAAATTAAATGAACCGCCATTCAACTCTTACGGTATCCTGCCAATTATTTTTATTCCATTGACTACAAAGAGTCAAACGGTTAGGTGTTTGTAATTTAAAATTCCTAGTAGGTAGTAGCTCAGATTCTGAATTTGGGTCCGGTGTATGGCAATAGGCTCACTCTCTATTCCATGGGACGTATAACACAATTGTTGGAAATTGGCAGTACTACACCTTTAGCTACCGCGTTCACCACATATAGGCGAGATGTTATGTTAAGGGCAAAAGGTGTAGTCATTAAAATACTGCCTCGTTGGTTGAGTGGTTGCAAGCGCAACTGCCGAACGTGAGTCCTGGGCTCGAATCTCGGGTCGGGTACATAAGAATTTTCTAATTTAGAATTTCTAGTAGTCACTCGGACTCTGAATCAGTGCCCGGTGTATGGCAATACGCTCACCAACTATTCCATGGGACTTAAACGTGACTGGTAAAACGTGAAAGTGTACCACACTCCATTGCCTACCCCTTCGGGGATTACAGGCGTAATGTTCGGTTTCGGTTTAAAGATTCTTTATTTCTCATAAGACATGAATACACTGTCACTTATATTGAGAAACTTAAGAAATATAAAGTTTTATATTAGTTTAATTCGACGTAATTTAATTAGTGCAAAGTAAACAGTGCATTAGACTTGGGCGTCTACGTGTGCGTGCGCGCGTTGCTTGCATGCGTGTTTGTATGTATGCGTATGCGTTCGTGTGTGTGTGCGTGTGCGTGCGTGTGCGTGCGTGCGTGTGTGCGTGTGTGCGTGTGTGCGTGTGTGCGTGTGCGTGCGTGCCTGATATTACGTTTTTCATCAAAATACAATTTAATAAATTTCAAATATAGCGCTAGTTTATGCACTGACGAATGCCGCTCTGGCATTGACCGATAACGTTGTACTGAAGACTTATCTACGCAGACCAGTATGATACAATGTGGATTAAACGGTTGTTCACTTGATATTGGTATCGAAATTACATGTGTTGGATTATAACGCGTATATAATAGGCCTATGTAATATTCCGTATTTCGTCATAGGTCTGTTATCCAATGAAATGTGTTGAGTTCTATATGGTGCTAAGGAGATTGTACCTCTTACAAGTTTACTAAACAGTGATAGCCTGGTGATTTAGGATTCAACCGGGGGTCCTGGGTTTAAATCCGTGGCGCGCAATTCTTGGCAAAAATGTGCGTTTTAAGATAAATGTCACACTATAACTGTGATGGAAAATATCGCGAGGAAATCTGCACAGCTTGGAGTTTATAAAAAAATTCTCTAATGCTTGCCAATGTGCACTTGGACAGTGTGGGAGACTATGACCTTAATCTTATAAAATTAAGTTTTACACGAAATAAGACTTAATAAATGATACTTTATTATAATAAATTCGAATACATTTTTTATAATCGTATAATTCGTAAACAATATTACGAGTAACGATAAGATAACGTGGATTTCTTACTACTGTTGAGGATATCCAGATCCAGTATTGACGAGAGATGTTTCCGAGGATGGGACGAAATCGACTGATAAATGATTATAAACTTCTCCAGGAATAGCCCTTATACTCCTAATATTCGCCCCAAAAAGTAATGGGATATAAACGTAAATGGTGAAGCGTGGGAGTGTACTACACTCCTTTGCCTATCCCATCAGGGATTACAGGCATGAATTTATGTAAAAAAAGTAATAATTGGGTGATGTCAAATACCCTAACGGGGATAACTTTTGGGCGGGTGTACGATTTTAAACAATATATTTCAATACCACCACCATATATCTCTGACCAATCATTGCGCCATAGATTAAAATCTTAAGGAAGATAGGACGAGTCTTAAGAAGGCTTTAGCTAGTTTTCAGAGATAAGTAAAACGGGATTATTGTCATAAGTTTTATCCATTCCAAGCTGTGCAAAATGTTTTCGAATAAAGAAAAAACCGCAACATCACATCACAACCTGTAATCCCCGAAGAAGTAGGCAGAGGAGTGTAGTACACTCCCACATTTTACCAGTTACTTTTACGTCCCACGGAATAGATAGTGAGCCTATTGTCATACACCGGGCACAGATCTAAATTTCGAGTCACTATTAAAAATTCTAAATTAAAAAAATCCAATAGTACCCGACCCGGGATTTGAACTCTCGACCAACGAGGCAGTCATCTAAAAGAAAAAAAAAACATTCATCTGAAAGAAAAATTGTTTATCTATACACATGAATAATTTAAGTGCTTACTTAACTCATGTGTAGTTTCTTCTGGATGTCTACCTGGTTTCGGACCTGTCGAAGTTCTGTACATGATTTCCCGCTGGTCGCAGCCAATTCACGGCGAAGACTGATGCTGCCGTTAGTGCATAACTGCAGAAATCTCAGTTCTTTTTATCGCATAAGCACAAACAGGCAACGGGCCACCTGATGGTAAGTAGTCACTTTCGCCTATGGACATTTGCAACACCAGAGGTATTACTAACGCGTTGCCAGTCCTGAAGAATTCTGTTGACGCTTTTTTTGAAGAACTCCATGTCATAATGCGTTGGGAACACCTCTCTCTATAGTACAGATGATCTCTATAGTACTTGCTGTGGAAATTTTGATGATTTCTGTACTGTATGTTTGCGTAATTATTATGTTCAGAAGCGTTGTTTATTTCCCAAAATAAATAAGTAATTAGTCCTTTCCTCGGTCAGAGCTGTAAGACGGAGTAAATAGAGGTACTCTTTTCTCTGTAAGGGTTCGGTCTAACGTTTTTTTTTAGTATTTAGCCTAGCAAATAGTCCTAACGGGCCACCTGCTGGTAAGTGGCCACCGTCGCCTATAGACACTTGCAACACTTGAAGGGTGGCCAATACTCTGCGGGCTTTGAAGGAGAGCTCTCTTTGCGCTTTTCTTGAAGAACCCCATGTCATAATGCTCCGGAAAAACCGCGGATGGA
>DWJK01002411.1:0-14691 GCA_018248815.1 Croniades pieria auraria
ATAGGCTCACCACCTATTCCATAGTGGGACGTAAACGTAACTGGTGAAACGTGGGAGTGTTCTACACTCCTCTGCCTGCCTACCTGTTCGGGGATAACAGGCGTGATGTTACGTTTACGTCTTCATTCGTAGTACCATTCGATGAACGTATTTACATTTTACTGAAGTTTCATTTAAGAGGTGATTTAGTTGTAACAGACCACATTAGAGAACTCGTCACAGTTTTTATAAAATTTGTCACAAAATCAAACGGGGAAATGAATATGGAATTTTTGATTGGAAAAAAAAAGTTATTAATATTTTCGTGAATCCATTTTACTGTCACTTTATTGAAGAATCGATTTATTATTATAGTTTGTGAATGCAACTAATTTTTGCGAAGTTCATAATATCGTGTCATTTTTCTTGTTTTCGCAATCGAGAGTGGTGGCGTGCAAGACTATATAACTTAAAAGCTTTCATTGACAGTGAAGAGAACATTTGTTTCCATAGGCACACATGTATAAGTGTTTTCCAATTATCGTAACAGAAATATTATAACACATTAAGGAAATAACAGTTATTACTTGCTATCGTGGTGTTTTCCTGCACTCATGAATTGATAAAAATAATACATTAACATATGAAGCGATACATATAAATATGAATGTATGAATGGCAGGTGAGTGAACTTGAGAGCGTATGGTGTGTTAATTTATAGATACAAGAGAAGAATAGTCAACGCGTAAACAAAATCTGCATTTAGTTACTACCATAAAAAAATCATGCATTCGTAGTCAATAGCTGTGTGCTCAAACGCAACCAGTTTTCTTTTCTCTATTCATACTGATTTATCTGTTAACCCAATGGTTAGAAGAATCTGACTGCTAAGGCGCGGGTCGGATATTCGATTTTCATGCAGTACAAATTTTTGTTTAATTTATACGAATACATGTTTTTCTAAATTTTTTTTTTTGGCTAGAGTTTGGCCGCTATATATCTATATACGAGTAGGTACATATTTTAAATTTTTACATGTATCCTATGACCTGTCTAGTTACCGTATCATTGGCTTTGATCATTGCGATATCAGATAGTCACGTGTCAATTATCTAACAACAGCATTATTATTATTATTATTATTTACGTACATAAGTTGTGAGTATAAACGCGTTATCAGTATCTATACTTCTCACAGGCGATATTAATATGGCGGGCTCGTAACGAAGTGTGAAGCGGGTCGTAATCACAATAACTCATTGGTTATAGTTCACGAGGAGGCTGTAGACGTAGCGCGGAGGCTGTAGCAGTTAGCGCAAGGTCGGTGAGGTCGAAAAACAGAGCGTGGTTAGGTATAAAATAGCGGTAGAGTCTCACGACCGTCACCTTCGGAGGATATCGTAACATATAAATGTAACATCACGCGTGTAATCCTCGAAAGGGAAGGCAGAGGAGTGTAGTACACTCCCACGTTTCACCAGTTACGTTTAAGTCCCATGGAATAGGTGTTGAATGAGCCTATTGCCATATACCAAGCACAATTCCAGACTCCGAGTCACTAATAGAAATTCTAAATTAGAAAAATCCAATAGTATCTACCCGACCGGGGATTTGAACCCAGTATATATCAAACACTGTGATAAAACTGTTTAAACTTGTTTAAAAACTGATAACGATAGATGATTCGCTTATTAAACTGTTTCTCAGTTGTCTTAAACTCCGCATTATAAAAACATCCATGGTTAACAAAAATGTGTTACAAGACAAAGTACCCGGCGTGATATACATATATTTTAAGTTCGTCATTCACTTGTACCCCACCTGGGAATCGAATCGTTTACACAATGCACCGGTATAGTGACGATTGTACCCTAAGGATTATCGATTATTATACTCGCTGCAAGCGGAGGGTGCTCATGTGGAAGGACCTCGTACAGGTCCGAAACTAGTCGGGCCACCCCGAAAAACGTACGTGAGTTAAGCCGTTACATTTTTAACGATTATTATAGTTATTTTGTATAATAGCTAAGATTTCATGACAATAGCGATGAACAATAGTATCGACTATTGTGAATTGATCGGTAGCCCGTTCATTATCCTATTTCCTCTTCCCCTTCCTCTGTTTAGAAGAGAGCTGTTTAAAGAGAGATAGCATGACTTTATTTGTTCAACGTAAGAGTTTCCTTTGTAAGATTTTAAATCTAAGATGGTAGAGTTACCTTTTCTTCCTTCAACTTAAAGAGAAGAGAAAAGGTAAAATATTATACATGGACATTATATAAAAGAGCAACGTGAAAAATAGAAATTCTCTAAGCGAAAATTGCTTTCGAAATCGAACACCAATCTGTCGGTTTTAATGGCTCTACATATATTTAAATGGTCACCAATTATGATCTGCCGCTACCGCTTTTATTATTATCGTATTAAATATTGCATACACTTAAATAATGTTACTATCCGTATATATTCATTGATCGTTACACAGAGCGATATTTAACCTTACTCCAATAGCCGCTCTCATTAAGTCATTCATCTATTTTGAATGCAACTACAAGAGAATTTCTGGTTATCAACAAAAGACCTAGATTCGCACCGGTGACCGTAATGAACCCTTTGTTGCATTATTTTTTATATATATTTTAAACTGTTGAATGTTCCGAAGGTCGTGGATTTTGTGAAAAAGGAAAAATAATACAAATAATTAAAATAGTAGTCGCAGATGGAGATTGCCATCTGAATGCAATTAAATTGTTACTGTTTGTATTTTGGTTCATAAGTTCCCTTTCATAAGGCCCTGGTCTGCGTGATACAATGACTGAATACTTGCACATTTGCATTATATGGTCTAGATTTAATACTTTTAAATTCCTTTAGTATCCTGACTAATCACCTTAAACCTGAATATATATTGCCTAATAATCGTACTTAGTATTTTTAAAAATAGCTAGAAAATGATATTACTTAATCTGACTAAATACAACACTTAAATACAACAAAACGAAAGACAAAATCTGTAACGAGAATCTTAACTTCTATCTCGTATAAATAATAATAAGCTATATAGTGTCTAATCCATAATCTTCACTTGAGCGGCGTAGTATCGGTACTATGGCCTTAACCCTTCACTGCTTGTTTTAAGACAAGTGTCGATGATGTTGATGGTGATGAAACGTATAATGCGTGCAATATGCGTGTTGCGTGTATCGCACGCACGGCGTCTCCTCTGACAATCAGCTGTGCGTCAAGTCCGAGTGCGTAGAGTCTGTGTGATAACAGATATATGTACGTATGCATATCTAATACGAATGTATTGTATGCAACAATAGAGCGCACAGTGTGTATGAAGCGATACTTTGCTCTATATATTAAATATTAAAAAATATTATCTGTGTACTAGAATTAATATTTTATTAAATTACTGGTAAAATCATCCCAAGTTTAAATGAACAGTATTATATTTTAAATTCAAACTTAAACCCATTTAATATTTTAGATAATTAAATCATTGATTTGACCTATTCTTTAATTTACTAACAAAATCTTATTATTCATATATTTAAAAAACTGAAATGCTAGACTATGATAATGGCTAGAAAAATCTATATTTTTGTGGAATAGATGGTAAAGTAATCAATGTTTAAGATTTATCATTTATTATAACAAATGCCTTAAATGTAATTTTATAGTATATAGGTACAATTAATGCCCTGTAAACTTATATAAAAGTGAGTAATCTTGTAACTATTTTCATTAAATAATGAAAATTCTCTATTTAAAAATAAAATGTTTGAGGATTTCGTTTATTTCCAGCGGAGAAATATAAAATTCTCATTTCTAAAACACGAAAACTTCGTTACATTGCCCTCTGCAAATATTTATATATTTAATTATTATCCTATACGTGTTTTTCAATACTCGTTAAAAAACTCTTTTTCGTTATATTGTTAGTGAAAACTTATTAAAACGTTTTGAACAAAGTAATTTTTTTTTAAATGGTAAAACACTTTTTTTTAAATTTATAAAACACTTTTGTTTACGTACAGAATAATTTAATAATATTCTCAGAGCGACCAAACGCTGTTTTTTTTTTTTACTAGATACATCTTAGTTAATTTTGGATCGGATTGAATAATTTTTGATTATAATCGATTTTTAATATGATTTTTAATTAATGTTCTGTTTAATATACAAATGTAGTGCAAATATATCATATATCATAATATATATCATAAGCGCTTATTTAACTACTTACTTCATCAAATACACTTATTAGAAGATGATATTTCAGTAGCAAATATACAATTTTATATCCAATAAATAAATATAATTTAAAAAAATTTCATTCATTTTACAAAATATTTTTTTCATTTGGACTAATAATTTTTGTGACAATTATTTATGCCATCTTGAAGGGCAATAATAAAAAATCTAATATTTATTATACATTTGATGTAAAATTGATTTTACTAATATACACTACAATAGTTTTTAAAATTCTACGCAATGAGCTACTTACTCTGTATATTGTTCTGCCTGGGACCCCAACTTGATGCTTTTTTCAAACTATAATATCACAATTTGTTGCGTCTCTCAAGAATAAATAGTGAAAATTGGAGCGTTTCACTACAATTTTCTTAATATTTTCAGCACAACGTTTTCCCAGGAGAACTCCGATCTTACAGAATCGCGATTTAAATTTGGAACGGGAGCGCGCGAAACCCTATCGGTTATACAAATCGAAGTTCCAGATTTGAATATTTTAAAAAAAATGTTTTTTTTTTAACAATTGTTGTGTTCCGATCACAATGCCGTTGTCACATCACAGTTGTAGCTGCCGGTCGACTGTTTTCGAAAGAGCCCGCGTGTACTTGACCTTGCGCGGTTCGCGGGCGAACTGGAGTCGTTTTTCGTCGTCGCCGCCAGTTTTATAACGCATTATTGTTGTCATAACTTTTACCGCGTGCACCATTGATAGTGGATACCGGCGGAGCGCGCGCGTCTGGCTCGTTTGCGGTCGCATGAATCGTAAACGCTCTCATAATAATATTACGAGCGTTAATTGTTATTGGCAAACCAATTACCCGATAAGACGCGTTCGCTCTAATTTATACCGTTAAATATTTCTTTGTTGCTAGGACGTGTTGCTCGTAACGAAACTACCGGAAGTTTAAAGTTGAAGGCTGTTATATTTCCGTCTTCGTAGCTATGCAATTATTTTTTTTTCTTACTAGATTGCAGAACACAATGAAACAAATCCCTACCGATTAAACATTGACACACATTTATTTCTTAAGTAAACTGATAGTAACCAACAGTTCGCCGCGCTTTGACACCCTCACATTTCAGTAGCTCCTGCGTCTTCTTACCGACGACTGTATTTATTCAGGGAGCTATACGCCTTAACGACTCTATTGGCCACACGCACAATGTAATGTATAATCATAAATAACGTAATGGATAGTACAAGAGGAAGCAGACACGGTTCAAGTAGCTCGAGAGCATAGCAACACTGTTAAAACAAGCGCACTATAATTAGACCCAAGTATAGTTTCCATACAGCCGGAGCGACGCGCGCTATACGTGCAACGTACTATTGTTTATATACATATATGTATACATATACATATGTATACATGTCTATATACAGTTCGCATCAATTGTAAATAAACAAACATTCACAACGACCTTAGACGAAAACATTGTTTTAGTAAACAACTTTATTTCTGTACGACTTTAATAATAGCTGCTTACTGCCAAATGATTCGCTGCTCCGTATACACACGGGCGATTGCACGGACACGGCGAGAGTTGTGTGTACACACAGTTGAATACTCGAATAATTAATACAATCTGCCTGCTATATATAATTATTAAAATATTGTCACACCAGATCCATTACAGAGTACGCAGCGAGAACCGCATAACAAACATGTCTATCCTTATAGATCTGATACGCTCTGTATTCGTCATTCTCTTTATACTAGCACTCCCGTCTCCGAAACCTCCGATTTCTCTCTCAGCCAGTATTCGGCCTGTTCGCTCACGTCTATTCGCTCACCTATACGTTATCGTGAGTGTAAGTAAACATTGGATTACTTCAATGAATCTAATACTCAAGCTAGTACTCGTCTCTGTTGTATCATCGATTCTCTCATTGCTCTTCAACGTTGTTCATATTACCAAAAGCCGTCATCGTTATCATCAATCTATCTAAGTCTGCTGCTGGACATAGGAATCCCTTAAAAAGTTCTGCGCATTATCCCCACAATGGGCACGCGAGTTGGGAAGTGCATAGCGCGGCTTCTCGCACTGCCGCCTACGCTACTGCCCGTAAGAGCCCTTTCCGCGATCTGCCAGCTACAGAACGGACAACTACGGACATCCGCCAATCTGAACATTATAATGTATCCTATTCAAACAAATGTTTAAAGAAATGGAAAAGGAAAGAGACTCGTACAGATTTTATATCATCGTAGTAGATATCTGCTGATTTTTATTTGTGCTCATAATGTATGTATGTTACGAGAACATCATCGTCAGTCCTTTCATACTTTCACTGTTGAATACGAGTCTCCTCTCTAAACGAGAAGGATCTTTAATCACGCCGGCCAAGTGGGGGTCGGCAGACTTCAATCGCCCAAACGGATGAAACAAATATAAATGTACTCGTACATGATATCGTTTAATATTTTCAATAGTATTATAAGCTAATCACAACGTGTAGGCCTTAACGATCAGTCAACTTTAACGCCTAGTTAACAGATGAACATGTAATGATTTAAAAACTGTGTATTTTTAGCCGTATTGACCGACTTAATGTATTTGCGTGCGAGTTGAACTAGTGATATTGTTAACAGTGTAATCTATTCAAACTTTCAATGATAGCGATAAGAGGAGAGAGAGAGACAGAGGGAGAGATATTGATATGTTATCTGAGATGTTCTTGTTCCTTGCGGGATTTAGCCATGTTGACGATAGCTCATCGTAATTGAAATCATCATGAAGTAATTTATTATTATATCGTCACGCCAGGTCCCTCACGGAATAGGCAAATATTTTAACAATGCGGTAAAACTATTGAATTTAATTATTAGTGTTTTTCTTCAGGCTAAGGCGTACTAAATCTACCAACCCACAGTTGGCCAGCGTGGCAGACTGTGGCCTTAAACCCTTCTCATTCCGAGAGAAGACCCGTGTCCCACAGCAGAACGATAAAAAATTTGATGATAGTGTTGGTAAAATATTAGATAACTAGAGTTCTATAAACCATGGTGTTTAATAAGAAATACAATTTTAATAATTAAACCTCTAGATGTACTCAGTTATCACGGCACTAAGACTGCTCTATCACTGTTTGAGCAGTCGAGCTATTGTGCGCCTGTTACATAATCCTCAATACACTCACAAAATATTATTCCGTGTGATTATATCGCTGCAGATTATAACAAATAGACTTTGTATGCGAATATTGTATATTCGGACACTAGTTTTGATTTATTAAGTTGTTCGTTGGAACAACAATTTAGAATAAAATTGTTTTCTGGTCATTTTAGTATATATTACTTAGATTTTGGCTACTTTCCTCATTACACGTCGCTTACAGTAACATATTTCATCATCGGCCTGTCTCGGTCCACTGTTGGACACAGGCCTTGCTACTACCAGCCATCATACAATTATTTTAGTATACGTATACACTATGAAATAACATTATATTCTCAAACATATCATGAGAATATATTTATAAATGAGTTACGAATCTCGTTAATAATCTTTAAAAATAAATTAACACATAGCTTAAATGTAAATAAAATATTGAAAACAACATTAGAATACCTTATCTAATTTATTTATCAATTCTAATTATTCACTGCGAATCAACGGTGCTTGTGTTTATTTAGTTAATTACATTTAATTTAATCGTAAAATAAATAACAAAAATCTTAAAGATAACGCAGTCTAAAAACATTTCATTGTTAGTGTGGGTAGTTTGACGTCACTTGACGTTGTAAAAAAGCACGCACAACGCCGACAGAGGTCTTCTTTTCAAAAAGAACATGTCAATATTTAAAAATGACGTTAAAATTTCCGTTACAATTATCATTGTAAATTTAATAAGACTTTTGGCTCTTTTTTTTTCATCGGCTAAGACTAATAAGTCTGGCAACTAAACTAACCTAACCCTTCTCATTGTGACACTGATCTTTAATAATACTGCATGGCACACTATTGCTTTAACCCTTCTCATCATAAGAGGAGTCTCGTGACCAACAATTGAACGACAAAAAGATTGACGATGATGATTTCATCAGCTGTTCAAGCGCGATTTAAGAAGAAAAATAAGCAGAAAATGATTTTAAACACATATGTATAATGTATTGTACTTATGTGCCTAATTCACTGAAGGTTGCGCGATGCATATGACCTACGGCTTACGCGATTGTCCACCTTATGTGTTAAGGGATAAGGGTTATGGAACGCGTCTTCGTGTTGTGTGCATATGATACGATTTATGGATAACCTAACTGTCTTTTATTTGTACAATGATTGAGGTCAGACCGATAATTGTTCACCATCCTGTACAAAGAGGTGCTAACCTCGTTCATGTTGACCATATGTAGCTGTAGAAATCCCCATTTAACGCTCGCACGTAACGATTTTCTACAAATGAGTTATCACGAGTGCTATAGCAACATATTATAGTCGTTTGGGTTAAGATATGTTTACATTTTAAATCACCGCAAAATCTTAAGCTATTCCTAATGTAATCGAACCTGGCCAATGCGCACTTGACCAGCGTGCCTATATACTTATTCCCTTGCGTTCTGACAAGAGTCTCGTGTTCAACAGCGGAACAATAAAAGGTTGATGATAATTATGATCAGCGACCACCTGCTTGCTCTCTCGAAAGTTCCCTCGTGATAACAGTTAGGGAGGTGTACATGCAACCCCAACACTGCGGTCACATTCAGATGTATAGCAAATGATGTTTGCCAGTTGCGATTAGTGCTAACGAGTGAGTCATTTTACAATACACCATGATTTGATTATTCAGGGTTCGTCTTTTTCATTTGTTGAGGATAGTAACAAAAAACCAGGCATCAGTCATAAGTGATCGCTGCCGCCCGCGAACCTATACATATATCTATATTCCAAGTGAACTGAACAGATGGGCCTATTAGTGATAGAGAGCCATAAATTGATGATGGGACTATATGTAGATACAGGACTGATAGTATATGTTAATACAAAAGTTGATAACAGACAGAAAAAATTGACTCTACTGTACTTCTGCGACTATAATAATTATAAAACGCAACATCACGCCTGTAATCCCCGAAGGGGTAGGCGGAGGAGAGTAGTACACTCCCACATTTCACCAGTCACGTTTAAGTCCCATGGAATAAATAGGTGGTGAGCCTTATTGCCATAATAAACATATGACAAAATGAACATCCAAACATAATGTGTACGACTGTATTTCCCTCTTGAAAGGACCTGCAGTATATGAAAAGCATGACGCTACATAAATACTTACTTCACTAAATCGTTACATATTTGTAGTGAAAATGTAGAGCGCACAAATATTTGCATATGTTTTCTTCGCAGTGCACTTCACTTATGAGTAATCGTATGTTTAGTACAAAAATAATGTCGTTATTTCAATTGCTTTGTATGGACGTGTCTGCACAAGCATTCTTCAAGTTAAACATGATGTTGTCATCATGAAGTTTTACATTCATATGATATGATACCTTTCACGTCGATCATGCCTCATATATTTTGAACGACAGAGTTAGAACAGAGGTGGATTTTTTTACAATCATTTTCCGGCAGAATCTATGATCATATAATGTATGTATAATGCGTTGCCTATTTTAAAACTTTGTGACCTTAACACTTTAAACCTGCATATTACTGATGCTGTATACTTACAGCTCAGAACTCTACAAATTCTGTCTAACTTCCGGTTCGCCTAGTGCACAGGTTCTATTCAAAGCTCGCGAGCGTACCGCCGCCGGAAATGTTTTCACTTTAGAGCGGAAACCGGAAGTCTTTTTTATTAGATACTTATAATTACTATATTTAGCTTATATGGAATATTTATTGTTGAGTAATGACGCAGCGAAATTATGTACATAAAGGACAGGACCTGGTGACGCTGATTTGGAGAGGTCTAAATCCTGCAGAGCAATGAGGCAGGCTGATGATTGTGATGACGATGACTAACAATAATTATATACTGTGCCCACTCACTTTTTCATACTTTTTTTCAGAAGTTATTTTTATGTTAGTATTATGTTCAAAAATAATTTTTATGTTAGTAGTTAGTATTATAGTTAACTAATTCGTACTAATTTATTTATATTAAATAAATGGATTACGTTGAATTCCTAAAATGTTTCAAGTAACATACAATTTCCTCGCCAACTCCTGTTACATGAACAATATTTTTTTAGATTCCATCACAGACAGAAAAGCAAACATTAGACATTACTTAAAGAACAGATAGTAGAGTCTCTTTCTGTTTTGCTACATGAAGACCGATAGAGAGCCGACTCTGTTTCTATCTAAAGGGGGACGTACGGGGACTAGGTAATCTCCACTTGAAATGATCTCTTCAATAAGAGATTTGAATTTAAATTTCATTTTAATTCGCAAAACCTATTTGGTAGTTACGTCCTATGGTATTAAAAAATTTTTTTATATTGTTTTTAACACGCTTTTTTCTTTTTCTTGACTGCCTTGTTGATCGAGTGGTTGTAAGCGCGACTGCCGAACGGCAGGTCCTGGCTTCAAATCCCTGGTCGGGTACCTACTATTGAATTTTTCTAACTTAGGATTTCTAATAGTGACTTGGAGTCAGGATATGTACCCAGTGTATGGCAATAGGCTCAGGCAGGACCAACGAGGCAGTCAAATGGACGTTTCCAAACATATTAAATTAAACTGCTGTTAAAATATTTGCGTCACTGGAATAAGAAACGACTATGTTTTAGCAATGGATTTTTTCACTTCATACAAATAGTCAATTTAAATCACATATCGAAGGCGCTCATTGGTAATAGCTTCCCGTTAAAGATAACCTATCGCTAACGGTGTGTTGATCTAACACACAATCAGTTAACCGCTGCCATTAAACGGTGATTAAACGACGGCGACTCATTTCCATGTAAGTGAACCAACAAAAAGAGCTGCAGAACATTAACACTGTAAATAACACCCATAACTATTACCGACCACTTGCAGGGGTCCGGGTCAGACTGATCGTGATGATGATGAATATAATTGAGTATATTCAGGAATTGCATACTGATTTGCTATGTAGAGTTCCACATTTGTGACCTTTTTTCTACATGTATGTACATTTGTATATTGTCTCGCTGAGCCAATTACGAATCCCTCTAATGCATATATTAAAATATTATAAGTTTTTGCGTTTAATATGAATAAACTTATCACTCTAATCAGAGATAAGAATGATTATAAATACTGTAAGAAGGAGTCCTAAAAAGCACGACAAACATCAATAGATTTAAATATTATCATCTTAAAATGTACTAAATATATAGAACTTGCTGACGATAGCGTTCACGCTAGTGTGAATAGACGCTTAAACGCTTACTTTTGTCAATGACTGAATGATTTGTATACTTTGATCTGGAGGAGGAAAAGGAAAATCGATTTTCAAATACACAAATTGACGTATTTTTTAAACACCTGTGTCATTTACTCGTAATTCGTGACAAAGCTCAAAGCGTCCAGGGTTGCGGGATGACTAAACCGCACCGCAGACCGCACTCGAGCACTGCATTCGATTGTGTGTGAATGAATAATGACCGCGCGTAGATGTAACGTGCAACGCATTTTAATATAACACGTGTAAAAACCCAAGCTCACTTTGTGCTTTATAAATGTATTGTTCGACGTATTGTAGGTAGAGTATGACGTTAGGTAAACCTCTCTCTCCTGACGGGGTAGTCGTGGACAAAGTATTAGCGGCTCGGATAGGAAGACGGTTATATATAATATAAGGTCAAAAAATTTCTGTAGCCTCTCGGACTATCTCTATGCACAGCTACTCTACTGCACAGCTATTAACCGATTTCTTTACCTGTTTACCGGAATACTTGTACTTTAAGGGTAAATAGTAGACTATCCCTAAAATCGATTTGAATACACGAATCAAATTAACGATCTAACGTTACTGACTCATCGTTATACGGATATTTTAAAATTATGTACATAAAATCCCAAACAGCTTAATAAAATGAAACAATGGGGAAAATGAATTTCGTTTGACGCAATTTAAAACACCCATATGTATTTTTTATTTAATTTCGATAATGGAAATACCGATTGGATCTATAAATTATCTTTGGATATAAATTTTATATGATATAGTACGGACATCTTATAAGTTAACTGACGTAAAAACCCAACCGACTTTGATTTAAATTAATAAACACAATAATGGCTTCAAAGAAAAATCTTGGGGAATCGTTACAACAGTGCGGTTTGATAATTCGTTTCGGTGAGACAAAAAACTTTTTAAATTTAAATAACATGTAACTTTAGAAGGAAATAGGTTCCAGATTAGAACGGTCCGTTATTATCTGTATACATTGTTACTTCTCGACTCGCCTTCCGATAGAGCGGTCGTCATTAGTATTGTTTAAAACAATTCGGGACCACCATTAGAAACTTGCGGCACAAACACGCTTTACACTTCCAAATCTTCTATCTCAATTGCTTTAAATACTTCACAAACAAATTTCCGTAAATAGTAATAATTAATGATATTAAATAGAATTTGATTGCTAACCTCTATGTACATTTAACTGCAGGAGCTAATGGTTAGCGAATAAAGTTATAATGTATATAAAATACATTGTATGTATGTATATATATACTATAATTTATACGGAAGTATTACATTGTGCAGTAAAAGTCGGAAGTGTGCTGCAGGCCCGCGAGTCCGACCGTTGACCTCGACGATTCCTTGTTACTGCCACTCGTTTGCTGAACAAACAATATGATGAAACAAGCCCTGTTCATATCAGAATTTTTTTTAAATATTTATTATTGAATTATAATTATTGTGTCATTTAATTTTATAGCATTCACGTTTTACATATTTTTTTAACTTTAGGTAGATTTTGAACAACCCTAGGTTTTTTCGTAAAATAGGGATCGAATCATCAATAAACGCGGAAACATAATATAATTTCTTCATTATAGCAGTAACTGTATCTTTATGTACTATTTAAAAAAAACGTTTTATTTACAGATCTCATTCGCACTACTATTTCCTTACAATATAAATAAATTTGACAAATGTAGTTCACCAACACTCGTAAAATAAATTCTACTGTATGTTTTTATAGCAATAATTATTTGTCATGGACCCTTTTTGTATTGCTGTTGTCGCAATAAAACTCTCGCATTTGAAATAATTGCAAATTTTATCGCAATAATTTTATGAACTGCTACAAAATAAAAAATAAAATAAAATGTGTTTTTTTTCTAAATTAATATCAAAGCCGAGCGCGCTGGCGCGGGCTGTAAATTAATTATTAATACAATTAAAATTTAAATACGAATGTGTAAACAAGACGCCATATTTCCTATTTCCGGCAGTGAGCGATAATTGCACAATTATGTTTACTGAGTAGTTATTTATTTAAAAAATAAACAAATACGTGTTTCTGTCTACATTTTTGTTTCGAGTGCTTTATTGTGTTTTGTGTTTAATATTGTATTATTTATTTCTCGACCATTTCCTACTGCGTTTTGAGAAAACGGAAAAAGCTGTAGTTTTAAATTAATTAATTAATTATTTTTATGTGGCTGTTGACACATGTAGTATATTTGATTTTTAGTTGTGGTCGTTCTACAGATTCCGTATCTGTGGTCGTTTTTTTTATCGATATTCTATATTATCATGAAGTTTTTATTATCAAACTATTGTTTTTATTACAATAAAATATCATTTTCATTAAATAAATTTCGTAAATATTAACCCATATCATTATTTACGCGTTCTTGCTATTGTATTTATTTTAAGAACACGCCATCGATGAGATTCGCTTGTGTGATTTAAATTTCCAAAACGAATTCTATTAACCCTGTAACGCATTGTTCTCTCCTTAACCGTGTTAGTGTCAAACACGTCACATGTATTGCTCGCCCTCTAAGACGCCTTGCCCCCACTTCGGAACTGATGATGAAAAAAGATAAGTATTTTTACTATTACATTAGTATATAAATTGTAGGGAAAAAATGGTAAAATATTCTGTTAGTGTTTTTCAATAAATGGTATATACTATGTAGAAAAAAGAATATGATGCTCAGGCGTTTTTGTTGCCAACAACCTCTCCGACCACAAACGAATGTAATATATCACGAGACATTAAGTTCGTCGTTTCTTATGCCTGCGATGATGTAAAACGAAGTTTAATAAATAAATGTTCTTCAAATTGTAACAGAAAACATAATAAAACGTAAACGTATCATCACGCCTGTAATCCCCGAAGGCGTACGCAGAGGAGTATAGTACACTCCCACGTTTCACCAGTTACGTTTAAGTCCCATGGAATAGATGGTGAGACTATGCCCGAACATCGGGCACTGATCCAGACTCCGAGTCACTACTAGAAATTCTAAACTAGAAAATTCTCATAGTACCCGACCCGGGATTTGAACCCAGGA